>JAUCBJ010001276.1:0-29199 GCA_032718475.1 Nemertoderma westbladi
TAGGGTCGAACAGAGTACTCAATATACTGAGACAAATACATTTGGTACGTATACCTGGAGGTCTAGTTTGGACCTTAAAGAACATTTCATCCCACTGTGTGTCCCATCTAAAGCCAAGAGTCTTGGTTGCTGGCAAGTTGTCAGTGCTAAGGTCTAAGTTGTGGCTGCCTCTCTCCGCTTCCGGAATGGTAGATAGGAATTCCTGGGAATTACTGGTAAACTTAGTTAGGCGGAAGCCACCTTTCTTCAGACACTCAACTGTTCCCTTAGCAACGGACACAGCTTCCTGTACAGTGGGCACGGAATTAGGTTATCGTCCATATAGATGTTTCGTTTAATGTTATTGATTACTCCAGATTCATATAAGTGTCTATTGTCTTCTGCCGTGCGAGACACAATGTGGCAGGCATTTGAAGGAGTCATCCAATACTCCTGGGGTGTTTTACTGGTATCTCCTCCAGGCCACCAGAGGAAACGTAAGCTGTCCTGATCCTCCCGTATGACCTTGACTTGCAGGAACATTCCTTCGATATCAGAGGCGAAGGCGACATTGAATTGTCGTAAACGGATCAATATTCCTGGAAATTAATGCAGTAGGTTGGGGCCGGCTAGTAATTGGGAGTTCAGCGATTGTCCCTTGTACAGAGCTGATCTGTCAAAAACTACTCAGACCTTATCTGGTTTATCAGGTGTTTTCACGTAGTGATGGGTGATATAATACGTGCGATCAGTATGGGGAGTATCAGGTGGCACCTCGGTAGCATATCCTTCGCTGATGGTTTTTGACATTTGTTCGTTGTACATCCTTAGAGCATTGGGATCACCATTTAAACATCTCTTAAGTTGACTTAAGCATTTCTCGGCCAAGACGCAGTTGTTCATTAACTTCACCGATTTGGAGTGCCACAGGAGCCCTGTCTCATATCTACCGTCTTCAGGGATATAACGGGTGGTGGCATTTTGGATCTGAATGGCTCGTTCTTCTTCGATGGATAGGGCTCTATCGTGTGAATTTTCTTCCATCTTTTGTTGATCCACCCAATTGGATATTTTTTCTGTTAAAGCAGCGTCGGCGATATTTTTTTGCAATAAAATATCCCTATCCTCCTCAGTGTCTGAATAGTAGTTAGTTAATGGGGTTACTTCTGTTAGCAAACAGCGAGTGTATTCTCCGTATTCTAACATTGTAATCACGTCGTCTTTATTAAAGCGAGAGGTCGGTAGATCGTTATCGCTGGAGTCGCTTGTATGGTCCGGAAATTTTGAACATTTTGTATTTAGTCCAACATCGGATCCTCCCTCCGCGAATCTCTCCACTTCCATGATCCTGACGGGTTGTTGTGAACGGATGTAGTTAATAGAAAGGTCTTCAGAGTAAATATTATTAGTTAAAGTTTCATCATTGGTTGTTCTTTCATTTAAAGTCTTAATAGAAGGACCAGTACAGAACCATCCTATCCGCGTACCATTCGCGAGAACCATCCTACCAGCGTATGTGGTCAACGGTGGAGGGGAACTGGGGAACTTTTCCAAAATTTCCATAGCCTCTGGTGCGTTCTGGCCGATCAACAGTTGGACTCCTTGGCGATCAAGTTTGTATCTCGGTATATTATTGTTTTTTACAAAGTCGTCGCTGTCCCAATCATACATTGGTGCCTGGCTTTCTGCCTTCTGCCTTCGGCTTTCTGCTTTCTGCATTCTTTATGGCTACCATTTTGATGTTATCTAGTTTACCCACATTATAGATGTCTCCTGGGTCGGACAGTGAAACCTTGTAATAACGAGTTTGAATAACCGGGTGCCAAATTTGCATTACGCCGGAAAGATTTAATTTCATGGTGTGTCCATCATTGTCATCAAATAGTTCGTTGGCGAGGTCTTGATCTATAAATGATCCTGAACTACCAGTGTCAAGTAAGGCGTTCACTATAATGTTGCGATTGTTATAATGTAACCTCTCTTGCAGAACGGGGAATTCGCGAACACCAATCGATTTTGGGCCGGATGTTTGCTGTGATATTTGATCATCTGATGTTTGTTCTGGAGTAGTTGGCGACTTGTAAGTGATGGCTTCATACACCATTACGTGGTTGCAACTTTCATTATCGGTCGCAAATTCGTCTGTGTCGAATTCTTGTTCCGAATATCCAGAAGAATCATAGGGTGAATGATCAGTAAACTGGACTTTCGCTTCCATATGCGGCATCATGTCTTTCTGATGTAAGAGATAATGATGGTTACCATTACATTTAACGCATTTATAAGTATCCTTTAGATAGCACCTGTTTCTGCTATGACCGGGACACAAACATAGGAAACATACTCTGAGTGTACCAGCGGTTTCTCTTCGTTTCTCGAGTGATAACTTGATGAACTCAGGACATTGTGATAATCTATGGGACTCTTTACTACATAACGAACAGCCAGCATAGGTTACTGTCTTAATAATCGGTTTAAGAGTTTTTACCTCAGTATGCATTGCATTTTGGGTTTTAAGAGTTCGGATCGGAGTACGGTCACGTGAGGGTCTATCTGATTGGCCTTTGCATTTAGGAGATGGAGTTCTAGGGTCCTTTCGCTGTTGTGTCGTACGTTGAGTGTTATCCGATATATGATAGGAACTCTCATTTTCCTCTGATTCTTCTTCGCATGTAGACAAATCCGTTTGATATACTCGCTCCCGATATTTAGTTGTAGGATTTTTGTCGAGTTTCGGGTCCGCGTTGCATTCACAGCGTTGAGTAATCATAAGTAGCGAGGATTCGTAATCGAGATATTTTAAGAAGTCCTTCATGCCCAGGGCTGGTTTGTTATTAAGTTGCGCATTTAGTACATTGCGATCCCATCGTGTGGATACACTGCCTTTAGGCAGAGATGTAGAAATCATGCCAACAACGACCGGGGTATCATAATATTCGTGTTTATCCAGCCAATCAAGTTGTTTGCAGATTTCTTTAATCTCGTCCACAAATTCTATCATTTCAGTACTTATCACACGTTTGCGATTAACCAACTTTCGATACAGATATTCCATTTATTCCATTTCGATTTTACAGAGAATAATTCTTCTAATCCTTGGTGGATGTCCAATATATCTTTGCGCTAATTTCTTTGGATAGCCTTCTAAACAATCAATGAGGAAGCGTAGTTTCTCACTATTTGGTAATGGAGAACTAAATATACTATCCTTTACATACTCTCTGAATGGAAGCCATTTCAACTCATTTCCATCAAATTTAATAATTTCAACAACTTTAACAGCTTGACGTGCTTCAGTACGTGCTAATTGGCGGGTAAAACTATCTTGGGCTATAGTACTGTTAAACATTGAGTTAAAAGTAGAGTTATCACAGAGGCCTACATTTGACTGGGGGGGCCGGTAAGGATCATTTATATTATTAACATTTTGTGTGTCATTTTTGGGCGCAGTGCCATATTCAGGGCCTTTAACATTGGGTGAGATAGGAAGGCGTGATATATTTTCAGCTTCAACACTGTTTATATTTGAGGCTTTCTTTAATATTTGGTATTCATGGGAGTCCGGGTTCCTGAATACTGTAGCCTTGTTAGAGGTCAAGAGGTCCTGAGAATTAGCCAGCTTTTGGTGCAGCTCCTCTAGAACCTTGGCGGCTTGTGCGGATTCATTTCGAAATTCTTGTAGCTGACGATGTTGTGCAATCTGAGATTGCTCATTGTTGGCAGCTTCATCATGCAACTGCTTTAAATGCTGCTGTAATTGTTGCTGCTGCTGAGGCTGTTTTTCCAATGCTTGCCGTTGTTGCTGATTTTGTTCACTCACTATCTCCTTTTGACTATTTAATCGATCTAATTCAAAATCGATATTAGTTAATTGTTTCATTTTATTGTTTACAGCTTCCTGCATAGCGTGCAGGTTTAGTGAGGACTCATTTACTCTATCCCTATAAAGGGAGTCCTCGCTCGCCCGGGCGACCTTTTAACTCGCCCATGTGGGCCCCATGTCCCCCACCGACTCAACCGAGCCGATGGACACGTCCGGCCATAAGGCGGCATGGTATCCATCACGAGAGTCGGTGTTGGGGGATAAACTAGGGCCCAGAATTAGTTGTGTTATGAGGATGGGCGAAGGTGGTACTAGACATTCTGTCCGCCAGTAAGGGGGTTGGTCGCACCTGTTTGGGTCGAACAGTGGGCATGATTATTCTGTCCCTATATACTGTAGAAGTTTTAGGTTGTGAATTTTCGGTCTGGTTACTCGCTACAATAGTTGTCGTATTACCAAGGGATGTTATTTTGGTTTGAGTTACATTAGCCGCTGATGTTATATTCGGCTTAGAGGGATTTATTGATATACCAGTGCGGGGAATAAGATTGGGGGCTGCTAAAGGCGTATTAATAGGTTTGAAAAAGTCGAAGTTGGTTTTTGGTCCGAGGGGATTTTTAATTGGGTTAGCGGGATGTTGAGGTGGTAGTTCTGGCAGGCGGCGGCATTCAGCTCGTTCCAAGCGTCTTCCGCTCCTGGAAGTTCGAGATTTATCTGATGATTTATCGAACTCGTCGGAAGATGTATAGCACTCAAGTTGTTTGGTTCTACTTTCCTTTAACTGAGTATCAGACTGTTGTTTCTCTATGGATTCGATTTCCTTCAGTATGATTTCCCGCTCCCTTTCCACTTGTCTTCTTTTCTGTTCTGCTAAAAACTGGTTCTCGCGCCTTTGTTCCTCTGCTTGTGCTTCCAGTTTATGTTTTCTTTCTTGTTCCTCCGCTGCCATTTTATGTTTTCTTTCTTGTTCCTCCGCTTCCAGTTTATGTTTTCTTTTCTCATCTTCGTACTCAAGCCGTAATCGTTCATCTTCCGCCTGATTGTCTATTTGCTTCTACTTAGCTTGTTTTTCCTCCTTGATCCATTCCATATCCATCTTTCGTTGGCTGTCTAAATCTATTTTCTGGTCGATATCCTTTAAGACTTTATTGGTGGTGGGACTAGTTGGGCGATGTCCACGCAATCTCCTTATTAACTCTTCTTCCCCCACTGCTTTTATATATTCTCCCAAGTGTTGGCGAATAGCGTCTTCCTGTGCCATTTGGGTCTCAGGTTCGGTTTGGGTGTACCCTTCAACGTCACAGGCAGCAGTTATGGAAGGATGGTCGGAATCTAATTCTACGGGTTGAGAAGGTTCATCCTGGAAGGAGAGGCAGGGGCGCTGAGGTGGCGAATTTTGTTATGTTCTCGATGGTCGCGGTCTCTATCACAGTGGCTCCTGTCCGGACAGCGGATTGGTGGAAGGCAGAAAGAATGATACGAATGCGTATAATTCTCTGCTTGATGTCATAGAAGAGAGAGGGGGTGTTGTCTACATTGGGATCCCTTAAGATAGCTTCAAAGCCGGATATCTGTTTAATAAATCCGGTCTGAAATCCTCTCAGGGTCTTTCCCACTTTGGAGCTATTAGTGGGGTCTGCGGGTACTTTCAACTCCGTTAGTTTATCAGAGGTGGCAGAATGTAGTGGAAAAAACTTATCCATTGAAGGATAATTGTAGTATTGCAGTACAGTCTGTTTCATCTCTATAACGGTTATTGAAAGTATCTGTACTTTCAAACCCCTTTCGGAGGCTCTATAATTGTCAATGGCCATTAGTAGACCGATTAATAAACCTGGGGAAGGGGCCATTAATGGGTCCGTCCCTATCGGCAGGTTTAATCCTGTGGCTGGATCAACTTCCGTCCGGTCTAAGTCAGAAGTCGCCGTCACTCGCGGTTGGTTCATTTGTGTTTCGAGGCCAGTAGTGGACTGGTCAGTTCGGGTGACAGGGGGTGGTTGATCTAATCTGGAGGGCATAATAGGGTTTCCTAATTGATTGAAACCAGGGTGCTCCAGCTCGGGCAATTCTCTAGTCGGGGATCTGTCTGAGTCAGAATGCATTGGTATCACAGTCACATCAAGATTAGAAGTTTGGTCACTAAGGGAACTGTCTGAAGCACTTTATTAGCACTTGAGTGATAAGACATTTTTATTAAATATTATTTCAACGAAATTTTATTTTATTAACCCTTTTTGTGATTGTTATGCCTTCCCTTTATTATCGACCTTTTATTGCAACAGCAATAATATATTATAAATAATTATTACAATTGCACCCAAATAATTAACACAGCACTAGATCTATCTCACAAATCTCCAAACACCGGTAAATAATAGAAATGGGACTGGTAATTTATCTGTGTAGAATAATGCCGTGATAGATATTTTGTTTCACCGCTAGATGGGGGGAATTATCGGATTTAACTCTTTACAAGCAGAAGTATCACCAAGGGTAATGAATTATCTCATAGTTATGAACTATGCTAGCCTATCGGGTTGTCAGGGTTACTTGGTGAGAGGACTGGTCATGTGACTGATATTGCCTGTAAAACGACAAATAATTCCACCCAAGAAATATATTGATTTTTCAAATATTACGCTGACAGAGGTCCAAGTTGTAAATAATGGATCTGACGTGGCAATAATGAGTTAAAAATGTTAAGTAGCTCGGCAATATGTATGTATATCGGTTAAATGTTCCTTTTATATTTATTATGGAATAATAATATCGGAATAAAAAACCACACAATTATAAAAATAATACAAAAATGTTACTTATACCTAAAGTACCTACATTACAAAATGGTGGTGTAAACTTTGAGTTTACTTCTGGGTAGTACGCAAATAAAACAAATTAATAGGGCTGTAAGACAGTGGGAATTTAACAGGGGGTTTGTAAATGTTTCGAGCATTTATGACGCCGAAACCAGACAAGAGACAAACGTTAATAGCACAAATAAAAACAACAGATACGGTTAGTAGAATGCATCCCCGCGATTGCCGCATACACTAATTAGGGCTCTTAGTTATTTCGCCTAACGTCGGGTATAACAAACTGTTGACGGGCTAAGATCGCAGAAAATGGTTCCGATCGACTGAAAAATTCGAACTAATAAGTCTGTACTGAGGGTAAGTCGATAAATAACAGTTCGATACTCGATTAAAGAAACGGAGGTGCCCCACGATTCATCCAGAGACTATGTTTTGGATATTGTTGATGGGCCATTCATACTTCTGCGCCTCAATTTCATAAAACCAAGTATGAAAGGTAATTCGTCGGGAATAAAGTTATATTTCCTCCCACAAGGAGATAAAAACTTTATATGTTCCAATATTGGAAATAGGAATGAATTAGGGGATAAAATGAGGCCTACAGAATAATTACTCATTTAGTTAATACACTATGAAGCCAAGCAATCATATACCGGTAATTCACAGTAGGCAGATTTGCAGTAAGATGTTTTTTATGGTAAATATGATATTCCGTCTATTATCTGACCTGACCAATCTAGAATTATTGCCGTGGGAATTTACCTATTCTATTGTACCCTGCTTACAGTAGAAAACGAACGTTTACGCCTTACAAGGTCAAACAAAACATAGGGCGCTGTCAGTTAATGTTCAAAACTCAAAAATACGTGAAAGGAAAAAACAACAAATACACCAATTATAAATAACGGTATATAAAGTACTTCTGTACACTCTCCGGTTATACACCAGTTAATAAGTTTATCAAATACTTGCAGAATACTTACCAAATACAATAAACGGGATCAGTGTTTACAATAAATTGATAAATATTTATGCACCAAATCCCTACCAATTAAGATGATCAGTCGAAATTAGAGAAAAATAAGCACATTAACAAAACGAATAAGCAAACCAAAACAGTCAAAAAGAGAGGAGGGCGGGGGTTAGAATGTTTATTACTGTTAGCGCTTTTAGTAAATTATGTTCATTCAATCTCAATTTCGTATATTTCGGGCTTATAATAATTGGAGCTGAGAATTCATGTATTTATGACGCCATAAACCGCTGGTCTGACACAATAAACGGGATTGCGCTAGTGTACCTGTCAACAAGGGCCGCTTACTGCATCGGTCGCTGCTTCCCCTCTGCCTTCCTCTCATAAGTTGGTTTATTCTATAACTTATTTAGTTTAATACGGTATTTGATTATCTATTGTATTTAACTGAAATATGATACCGGGAGGGTGTGGCAACACAATATAACAAGCAAATGGCTGACTAATTAATTCTGTAAGGACTCAAGTGCGGTATTTGTGTTTCTCTTAAGGAGAAATGTATAGTGACTTGCCTTTATGTACAATTATATAAATATTTCTATCGTAATTAATTTATGACAACTCTCAATCGTGATACAATTAATAATAAGAGCCTTTCTTATATTAATGGTCTGGTATATCGCCATATATTAATTATTTAGTAAGTCAGAGATAGAACAACACACTTCTATTACAATTGTCCAGATTACCACTGATACTTAATTGCATAGACCCACCTTATAATTGGTGCGTGTAAAATCTCCTTGATTACGTAATATCAGCGGTATAATCAACAATAAGAGAGCAAATTAAGTTTAACGACAGAACAAATTACAAGTGCAAATATAATTATTATTAACAAGGCATTATACATATGACATATAATTGTACTTAAGACATTAATTGTACATAGACATGTAATAAACACCGCTGGCAGCGACCCTACCAGGGGTATAACGCCTCTGCATGAGGAGTAATCTCTGCAGAGCTCCAAAATCATATCACACATGAGCAAATCAACAGGTATCAACGATTATATACTCAGGGAAGATTAATGCCATTCTCTGAGCCAATAGGAGATCACTTGCTCCATTGATGTTCCCTGCAGCAATGAGTTCAAATACAGGTATGATGGCACTAGATGGCGTAAGAATGTTTTACTGCACAATAATCTGTAAATTATTGAAATAACACCGGTGTAACTGATAAAAATACAGTTTCTTGGGTAAATTGGTAAAATAAGTAATTTTAAAGGCAGGATTTATACCTGCAGCAACACGACCTGATAGAATGGGACAAGGTGAATCGACCTGTGAGAATGGGACAAGGTGAATCCATCTGTGACCTGTGAGAATGGGACAAGGTGAATCGACCTGTGAGAATGGGACAAGGTGAATCGACCTGTGAGAATGGGACAAGGCCTGTTATTTTGTTATTTTTATACAACTTAATTTTACCTCATTAAATAATTAATAACCGAAATAAGAACCCAAATAATCGATACATTTTTTTTGTATAGTTGACCGCCAAGTAATGCTTTACTGTTTATTCTACTTACTCTTTGTAATAAGTCGGATTAGACGACGAATAAGTCGGTTTGATAGCCAATAAAGCTCCACTATGTTCCAGCACATCATAATTAAACAGTGAAACTATTAATTCTATCAATTAGCTATTAATTATTTTATAAACCGCTAAGAAACAATATGCTGTTACAGTTACCCGCCCGCGTGGGCGGGTGTTCCAGCTAGTATATATATATTTATATATATTTTTATGTTATATTTGTTTTTAGGAAGTTTGGGTAACAATTTGCTGCAACTTGTAGGGCTATGCTGGTCCACGAACATGGTGAGCAACCTCTACATCTACATAATGACAAATGCTACATACCGGGCTGCTATTAAAGAAACATTTTGTTTGTGTAAAGCTAAGATAAAAATAATACATCTAATACCAAACAAAAACAAAGAGTCGCTCAAACCCGGATGAGACCCGAAGGCTCATCTTTCGATAGCTGCTAGCCGAAGCTCGAACCTACAACAACCAATCGACTGCCAGCCCGGCACTCAACCAACTGAGCTACCCCATCTACCCTATCTATACGTTTTACTTACATCTAATATCACAATTATATAACTAAAACCCTGGTTGAATTTCAATGAATTATATTATATATGTATGATATTAGTTTGCTTTTACTGGGTATTTAATTATTAATTTAAAACAATATTTTATGAGTCCTTAAAAACAGGTTTGCTCTTTGGTTAATTTCAATTTCCCACTATAATATTGGGTTACCTGTTTATAACAATCCTGGCTCAGCTATCTCGTTTAAAAACAGATATTCTCTTGCGATTATGTCTCCATTCATCAAAACCTCACAAAACTTGTGTTGCGGGATAATTAGTAGTACCGTAATTAATATTGGGTCATCAGGGAAATTAATTTCAGGACTTACTGAAATATTATTCCCAAAAGTAACTATTTATATCACGTTTATAAAAGTATTATTTTAACCCTATTAGTAACGGGCTATAAAATGTTGTACAATGTTGTATAAAATGTTCACCCCCCCCCCCCCCCCCCCCCCCCTCTAAAATCTACAAATTTTTACGAAAACGTCTGATATTTTGTTTGTACGTAGGTATCACTCACTCGTCTGGATCCGACCGAAAAAAAAAAATTCGAAAAAATGTACTGGGGTGGTTATATTGCAGCACCAAAATTACAAGTAGTGCACAATTTACACAAAATTTAAAAGTTACATTTTTCGGCTAATTGTATTTCAATACAGGTTTGTGTATGTGTATGTATTGTGCTATAAATGGCTGTTTAGTCCTCTCTGCGTAGGAAAAAATAAAAAAACAAGTAACCAGCACTTTTCAGTTAGAACGCAAAATTTTTTATTCACTTATACGATGCTATAAATTCACATTTATTGGTTCTCTAGGGCCCTGATTCTAATGGAATACATTTCTAATATGCTAGATCATTGCTACTTGTATTTTTCGGCGTAATTTGGCAAATTTTGGTGCTAGCACCGATTTCGTACCGATCACCAAAAAGTACAAGTTTGAAAACTCTTATGAAATTTTTACTTATTCCATTGAATTCAGAACCCTCACAAACCCGTATAACGCAAGAAACAAATTGACACAATCAATTGATATATTTGATGGTTTTCAAAATTTGGTGCTAGCAATACCTTTTGCACCCACTTCCGAAAAATACAAGTTTGAGATGTCGAGTTCGATAATTATATATTCCATTGAATTCAAAACAGCCATAAACCTCTAAAACGCAAGAAATAAATTGTCACAAGCAATTTTATCTATTGAATGGATTTTAAAAATTTCACGCTTGTAAGCGGATTCAATTCCGTGCACTACCCACCGAAAATGGGATTAGTGGCATTTTACCAATATAGTTGGCGATGTGAGATTACCAATAATAATCTCACCTCATAACCAACTGGGGCGACACACCACCACAAGCCAAAGAGAGAGGTGAGAGGTCAAACCACCTCAGAAGGAGAAACAAGCTAGTAAGGCTAGCACGAAGGGACACCGCCAACAGGGAGTGGCGTGGTGAGAATTACTCAGGTTAAGCCAATAGTCGGCGGGAAAGCACATTGGGGAGGACAAGAGCGCATGTATTGGATATTAACCCTAGTACCACTGGGGGGGGGGGGGGGGGGGGGGGGGTCAGGTCAGGTATTCTAGGTCATTGATCAAGAAAACTTGCCACCTCCATGCAGCATAAAGGAGGTGCCACCTGTAGCTGCATAGACCCTCTTACTAGGGCAAATCTGGTCCTGTAACTAGGACCCCCTTCGTTCTGGGATAAGGACGCCCTTGGTCCTGGATTAAGGACCCATATACTTGGCTGCAGGGGTATATGGCCTGACCAGGCAGATGGTGATCTACCAATGGCTGGTCAGGAGTAGAGTGTTATCATGTCCACTCTGAGAGCACTTCACTGCGACCTGCACCTGGCAGCAAGGGTACAGGGCATGACCCAGCAGATGAGCTGCAACAGCCAATGGTGGGTCATGTGCGCCAGAGTAGATATGGGTGATGGGCCTCATATCTGACTCCATTGCGACACCCACCCTGTGGAATGGCAAACCAGGGTGTGGTATTTGCCCCGAGAGCTGACTCGGCAAAAAAAAGCACCCCCCAACCCCCACTATGGATTACATTAGCAATGCGGAGGTCCGGCCACTAGAGGCCAGTGGAATTACCGGACACAATCGGCCTCACAGGCGTCAGTTAACTCCTGACCGGCTGCCTGTCTCACCCCCTACTGGAGAGAGAGCAGCCAACAATTCTTTGAGTCCCTTTCCTGATGACCTTTCTGGCCCAAACCCTGGGTCACCAGGAAGGCCAGATTGTGATGGGGAGAGGGATTCAGGAGTTGGAGGCTACTCTCATGTTCCACCCCGACCAACAAAGCCATTGGTGAATCTGAGGCAAGTCACAAGACTAGCCTCAGTAAACACCCTAACACTCGGGTCCCCAATGCGACAAGGTGAGCTGACTGCCTTGGCAGATAAGCTTTCTCTTAGCGCAGTGGGTGTTCAAGAGCACCGAATGCAGACTGGACAGACTGATGAGGTTCTGATTAAGGACATGGGGGGCGGTTGGCGACTCGCCCTCGCGTCAGCAGATGATAGTGGCAATGGTGGAATTGGTCTATTGATGAATCCAACTGCACATGCAGCATTGGACAAAATAGACCAAATCTCTAACCGCATCATCCGTTGCCACTTCTCATGTTCTGGAAGACTGGCTAAGAAGTTTCCTAAGGTGGTTCTGATTGTGTGCTACTCTCCAACTAGTGTTGCCCCTGTAGAGGAGGTGGAAAATTTCTACCACAATCTACAAGCAGCTACTGATGGAGTGGATCAGCATGTATTCTTAACATTCCTGGGAGACTTTAATGCAAGTCTGCATCAATCACCTACATCGCCCTGGGTCTATAGCAATAGTGTTAACCGAAATTCTGTCCATCTTCAGGATTTTATCTCTGGAAATGGATTGTTTTCGGCTGGAACCCAGTTCAAGAAGCGAACTGGAAAGCTATGGACTCATAGTGGACCCAGTGGTCACAAGTCCCAGATAAACCATATTCTGTTTCGTAGGAAATACAGGAGCTCTATACAAGACTGTAATGCATTTACACTTCGACCCTTCTCCAGTGATCACCGCCTTCTTGTGGCCAAGGTAAGACTTAGTCTGCGTGCTAGCAGAACAACGAAATCTGCCTTGCCGCGGCATGACTGGTCCTCTCTGTTGCAACAGCCAAGTGTGAGATCCAGCTTCACACTACAGCTGAGCAACAGGTATGAGGCTCTTGCCTCTGAGGCGGCAGATCACTGTGAGGGCTATACTGCCTTTACAGAAGCAGTTAAGTTAGCAGCTGCAGAAACAGTTCCTGTATATCCTCGAAACAGGAAAAGGGCCCCCTGGACTGACAACAAAATTCAGAAGTACCGAAATGACCTTCATAAGGCGCAGAAAGAGTCCCGACTCAAACAGACTACAGCGGCCAAGAATGCAGTTAAGGCTGCATCTAGGTCCCTGAACAGGCAGTACTCTGCTAATCTACAGGAGCTAATAAACCAACAGGTTGATGCCATCAATGATGCTGACGACAGCAGGCAATCATCCCAGGCATGGAAATCGATCAATCTGCTTACTGGGCGGAAAAGCCAACCAACCACCAAGGTTAAGGCTGAATCACCAGCCGATCGCCTCAATGGTTGGAAAGCCCACTTCGAAAAGCTCCTCAATAATGACAGGGTATTGCCTGATAACTTTATAGAAGTAAAAGTGTCTGAGTCTGTACTCCCAGATATTCCCATTGGCGATATCTCCTTTGCAGAAGTGAAGGCTGCTGCAAAGAGCATTAAGACCAATCGTGCCAGTGGAGTAGATGGTGTTCCCCCTGAGGTCTTTAAAATACCTTTGTGTTTAAAGCTCATCTATCCCATCATAGTAGACATGTACCGAACAACAAGAGTCCCACAAGAAATGAAAACAAATAAGTTGGTGCCAGTTCCCAAGAAGGGCAACCTAACACTCTACGGTTCTTTTCGGGGAATCTCATTGATCTCGATTGCTGCAAAGCTATACAATAGGATTCTATTAAATCGCATCAGGGATCCAATTGAGAGACTGCTCCGTGGAAATCAGAATGGGTTCCGTAAAGGTCGTAGGACCATGGAGCCCATTTTGGCACTTAGAAGGATAATTGAAGAGTTATCAAAAAAGAAAGACAGGCATCTGGCTGTTATCTTTGTTGACTTCTTCAAGGCCTTTGATTCAGTCTCTCGCTCACGTATGTTCAGCATTCTTTCATTATATGGGATTCCTGATGAAATTATTGCAGCAATCAGATCAGTATACGATGGTTCGACAACATTTGTGTCTACTGTTGATGGTGACACAGAACCATTTGAAGTGTTATGGGGCGTCCTCCAAGGAGACACACTTGCACCATTCTTGTTCATTGTTGTGGTTGACTATGTTCTACGCACGTCCTTAGATCATTATAATGATGATGGGGTGATGATAACTCCACCTACTGGCTCCAGAAGTCGAGGAAATCCTGCCAAGTACCTAACTGATCTAGACTTTGCTGATGACTTAGGAGTACTCTCAGAATCATTAGAGGGAGCCCAACGGCTCCTCAGCTCATTAGAACATGCTGCTTCTAGTGTTGGTCTTTTTATTAACTCCAGAAAGACCAAAATTCTGACAGTTAACTTTGAAAGTCCTCAGCAAGTCTCTGATCGGATGAGCATAAGCTCAAATGATGGTATGCTTGAGCATGTGGACGACTTCTGTTACCTGGGATCATGGATCCGGAAGTCAGGTGAGGACCTTCGAATACGTAAGGGAAAGGCATGGGCAGCCTTGAATAGGCTTTCCAGGATTTGGAAGTCACCGAGAATTAATCGGAAACTTAAGGTCCGATTATTTAGAGCAGCAGTAGTTCCAGTACTCCTCTACGGGAGTCCATGCTGGGCTCTAACTGCTGAGGACACCAAATCTCTGGATGGCACATTCACAAGAATGCTACGCCGGGTTCATTGTGTCAAGTACAATGCACACATCTCCAATCGAGACACTATATAACATTGGAGGTGTCTCATTGGTTCCCCCAAGCTTGACACTAGAACAAAATCGCCTCCGCTTTGCAGGACATTGCTTTCGCCGTGAGGACCAGCCAGTGCATAATCTTGTACTTTGGCAGCCTCATGGAGTGACTAAGCATGGTGGACAGCCCATGACTTTCTTGAGACGCATCTTAAAGGACACTGGCCTTAAAGATGCGGATGATCTAGCAAATGTCATGGGTGATAGGGAGTTGTGGCGGTGCAATTTTGTTGACAAGCCGGCACAGCATTCTTAAAAATGCAGCTGCAATGCAGCATGCCGATCCTAGTAGTAGTAGTAGGGGGGGGGGGGGGGGGGAATCGGCCCCTTCCTAGTTTTTAGTTGCTGTAACTATGCAACCACATTACGTATCGCCCCAAATTTTATTGAGAATTAGCCAAATTTAATGCCGCATCTTTTGCAAAAAACACCTTGCAATTGGATTTCTACTTTTGATGTGGGTGCCACCTCAAAAGTCATTCGTGATTTAGTAATTATTTATGTTTGGGCTATTTTTATTTATTTTTATTGGTTTGGATCACCCTAATGCTCTATACAAGTATGTAAGTGTAGTGGTACGTCATTTTTGGAGCACCAAAGTTAGGGCGTGGCACTTTAAAATTTCAAAATTACATTACATTAAAATAAAATCTTAGATTGGTATTAATCAACCAGTCAAACTCCCCCCCCCCCCCCCATGTCACAGGTTTGTCATGCATTTGTATGTAGGTAGACACCCACCCCCCACGCACCACGTCCCCCATCTTCATGTTAAAATTTGACTTTGATTTATATAATAATCAATATTAAATTATTAATATTCATTAATATTCACTCTTTTCATCCCATCCTTACACCTTATAATGAATTTATCATTTTTACCGTACGTTTTTCCATTGCAGTAAAAATCGATGTCATAATTAAAGCCAACACCTATACATTTAGTGCAGGCCCAGTTATCGTCGCAGATATCGCACTGCGCCCACATCTCCTGTTTAGTTTTATCATCTTTCCTCCAATCCGTTTTACAGCTGTATCACATATTCACAATATCTTCAAGATCGTCAAGATCTTCACAAGGCTCCTCATCAGAATATTCCTCGCGTATATCCTCGTCAGAATATTCCTCCGAACTTGATGTAGATTGAACTGCCGCAATGTTAGAAGAACTCAATGTAGATTGAACCGCCGCAATGTTAGAAGAACTCGATGTAGATTGAACCGCCGCAATGTTAGAAGAACTTGGTGTAGATTGAACCGCCGCAATGTTAGAACTCTATGTAGATTGAACCACTGCAATGTTAGAAGAACTCGATGTAGATTGAACCACTGCAATGTTAGAAGAACTCGATGTAGATTGAACCGCCGCAATGTTAGAAGAACTCGATCTAGATTGAACCGCCGCAATGTTAGAAAAACTCGATGTACATTGAACCACCACTGCGATTTTCTTTGTCTTTTTAGATTTACCTGACTCTGCTTCTGTAACCAAATCTACCACCTGCTCTGTGGAAACACAATTTCCAGCCTGACTTGTTCCGTTTTGGAAGAACCTTCGAGCGGTGTGTTTCTTTTAGATAATCTATAACAGAGTCTCCAACATCTTTACGAGTTGATGACACCAAGCTGGGAGATTCTCGAACTTCTACCAACTTTTCAGGACGTCTAAGTTAGTATACAACACACTGAAGAGACTAGGCCTGACTAACAGACTAAGTTAGACTAACTGACTACAGTATGTCTGTATGTTGTATATAGGGGTGGTGCTAGCAGGTAGTGCAGTAGTGCTGGTGGCTACTGCCTACTGCTACTTTGTACTTAGCAGCAGCCTAAGCCTTACTAAAAAGTGCGTGCTGGGCTTACAATGTGGTAAAATTAATCATAAATGCAACTGAAATAAGTTTCAGATATATTTGTACGTATTTTTGGTGTTGCCAAAGTAACCCCGTTGTCCACCATGGGCACCTGGGTTACTTTGTCCAGTGAAAAAACCAATTTAAAAAATGACATGACAAAATGACTATGTGTTGACCTGATATTGGTGGATATTAAATAATAATCAATAACTAAATAAATCAATAAATAAATCAATAAATAATCAATAAATAAATCAATAACTAAATAAATCAATAAATAAATCAATAAATAATCAATAAATAAATCAATAACTAAATAAATCAATAAATAAATCAATAAATAATCAATAAATAAATCAATAACTAAATAAATCAATAAAAAATTAATAATCAATAAATAAATCAATAAATAAATCAATAACTAAATAAATCAATAAATAAATCAATAAATAATCAATAAATAAATCAATAACTAAATAAATCAATAAATAAATCAATAAATAATCAATAAATAATCAATAAATAAATCAATAGCCAATATGTTATTTAAGTATCTCCACATGGTAGCTGCACATTACATAATAGTCGATGTATATCATATTTCAATCAAAGTTTCCAATTTTTTTTCATTTTAATTAAGAACTAATTTAATTTTAAAAATTATAACTACTAAAACTTGTTTAATCTTTCATAACCTATAGAAGTAATAGCTATATTAATAAGCTATCCAGTCATGCTGGATATGACATCGAACATGTACATAGTTACTGTATTTTATAATTTAAAAGAAAAACTTGTTTTTTTTTTCAATTGGCCAAAGTATCCTATGTTTACGGTACCCTCAATGTGAATATATTTTCTTAGTTATGCAAATTTATAGTTACATTTGATATTAGTGTAATTTGGTATTTAAATTCACTAAATTATTTGTAAATTTAATGCATAATAAGCCAATCCCCCCCCCCCCCCCCCCCCCCTCCGATGACGACTGTTTTGTTATGTAAACCCCATAAATCCAAAACATGTTCTTCAATTTGACGTAATTAATAATAAATGATATTATTAGAGATAAATTTCAACATAGTTCGGAATTACATCAAACACATAACAAAACTACGACTATAGATTATAGACTTTTATATGTATTTCATACTTCTACTAAAATATAGTGAATATTATAAATAACTTAGTGAATTACCTTTACGATTACGTTTACAGTACAGTATAATAGTAGAATTATGTTAAATTAAATCGCTCATCCCCTATGCAATATTCAGTTATTTATCAATTAACTATTTACAAAAGCCTATCGAGTTAGAAATTCTTATTTGCCATACAGAGTTTATAAAACAGGTGTTTTATTTAACCTTTATGTACAGATATGGAAGAGATCCAAATATTGGTTTCCATTCCGTTGAGATTTGGCTATACTCAATTAATAATCGTGGTATGGTATCCAATAAGACAATCAAATTATAACCAAAACACTCCGAAACCAACAACGTCGCTCTTCTAAATTTCACGACTAAGTTTCTTGATTGAATTATTTTGTTCTTCGATTGGGAGTATCAATACTAATCTATGTACTGGTCGTTTTACTAATTCCCCTTTCCTTTATATTCTGGTTTCCCAGAGTCCTCGCCAATTTTTGCTGAATTAACAGAGCAGGTGCACATTCATTACACGAACGAGACCAAAAGCTCTTTATAACTTCTTGAATAACATGAAACCTGTCATTACATTAAAATTTTGTGCTGTCTGCCTTAATTTATTGATGGAAGTTCACCACGTTTTGGCATAATTTACGTGGTAAAATGCTTGAAATATTTGAGCATATTTCACCATTAAACTATATGGTGAAAAGCCGTAATACAATTGAGAGCACTTGTTTCACCATAACCTTTAGTCTGTTCACAATAATAATTTCATGGTGTTTCACTTTATATTATATATGGCATATTCACCATAAATATTTTGAGGTTTGTTCAGTTGTCTTAATGACAATTGTTTAAAGTTGGAATCAGCTGATCAGTGACTAAGACTGATAGAGAGAGAAGGTGGGAAGATTTCTTATTAAAGCCTTCATTAAAGCCAGTAAGCCTTCTACAGTAGGCCTACCTACTGTCCGACTGTAGTATTGTAGTACTTGTCTGCCGCAGTATACAGTATATGTTTGTATATAAATATATAGCAGTATATAGGCTATAAATTAGCCTATACAGTTATAGGTAGACCTACTACCGGTACCGTTTTATGGCAGTGCGATGAGCACCATGGGAATTAAGAGGAAGGGAACAGTACTGCAGTACTACTCTGAGTAGTACCAGTAAGAATGATAGGGGAAAACGGACTATCGATAACAACACTGATGCTAGTCGATAGTGGATCAGCATTCACACTAATGGAGAGTTGGGTGGCCGAGAGAATAGGGTTGAAGACTAAGCCAAGTAAGATGGCGGTGACCACGATATCAAGCAAGGACGAGGTTCCGGTAATGAAAATGATGACGGGACGGTGTGAAATAGGAGCGATAACACCAGCACCAGGCAGCCAGGGTGCGATTACGGGCTACCATCGAGCCCATCCAGATAATGGAGTCGATTAACATCAACGCCAGACGACCTACAAAGATCGAGATCGAACAATATTGGTACTTGGATGCGTGGATGGCATCGACTTTTCCGTGCCCGAACTAGATGATGTCCCGACGATGCCTAGACGATGTCTCTCATAGTCAGCATGGATTGTCTGACGGCCCATGAGACGAGACTGAGAGGCTGCAAACTATTTTCGGCGACGACAGAGAGCGAGACCCGGTGGCCATTCTAACGCCATTCGGATGGGCGCTCAGTGGCCCAATAAAGACGAGAATTCCTTTTAGCATATCCGAATCCTCAGGGTGCATGTTCGCGGGGACGATGCGAGAAATGGAGGATGGAGGAGCGGAAGAACAGCCCAAGACTCAAGAAGCTGCTACGGCAGGATTTCGAGGGGTTAAAAGGGATAGGGGTACGGACCTCAGTAGAGGACAAGCAGGCGCAAAACAGCGTCAGGAGGTCGATGAAGTGTGAGGGGGGGGGGGGGAGGGGGAGACCCGAGGAATGGTGTGGGGGGCTAAGCCTGTAAGCTGCCCTTGCTCGACCAATAAGAGGATGGTCGAGACGAGACTCCGGAAGTGAAAACAAAAAACGGGCGTTTTACACCCCTTACCGGTGTAATTAACTTGAATCCGCGTTTTACACCCCTTTCTCATAAGTTTTGTGCTCCCAGCACATCCAAGCCCGGTGTTGTCTTTGTTTTTATTGTTATCCATAGGTTACCGCTAGGCCTTGATCTAACTATAAATGTGCTCTCATTGTTTTCGTGTTACCCCTAGATATAAACTATAATTGTATATTTGAAAATGAATATTTTAATAATACTAAATATAATTTGTTATTATATTTAAATGGAAATATTTTTTACATTAATATATTATAAACAAAAATATATTTCTTTGCTGCCCTCATGGGACAATGAAAATCTGAAATTTACATTATTTTTCCCATTTTATTCAATGTTTCCAACATTTGAAGGTTCGAACACTTCTCTTTATCGTAGAATGCTCTATATAGGCGCATTCGAACCATAATGTACAATGTAGTTAGTTGCAAAGTACGGTAAACTCTTAGTTTATTAATGTAGTTGGAGAGCTTTTAATTTTTTTAATAACTTCAAAAATGTTCAAAAAGAATAATAATTGAGATAAAAATATAAATTTTTCCAGATATATATTTCATTGTCAATGAGGGGTTCCTCGGCTGCCATTTTTCTTCATTTTCTCTTCAATATTATTTTTTACTTTCATAATAACAAATATCCAAGCAAAATTTGCAATTTAATATAAAATTTTGAAATTTTCACTATTTTTAAACAGTTATTTTGTTCAATTACATCAAACCAGATTAAACCAAACTTTCACAGCGCGGTTCCAATCCAACCAAAATTCGAAAAAAGTTTTTTTTAACAAATCCTATAACAGGTACAGTATACCATCATTCTTTTACCTGTATCTACCTTCACAATTAGATGGCACACCCCAGCATTATAATTATAGGAACCTACCGTTAAATTTTCATGGTGAAAACTATGCTATGTTGCAGTGCTATGTTGCTTATTGCTAACCGTATTCACCATAAATTAAACTAATTACACTATACACTCCATGTACTACAGTACATGAATATTTTATGGTGAAGGGGTGATATTGGGAATACAGTGATGAATCGACAGTAGCGGTCGATCTAGTGTTGCCGGTTCCTGCCATCGGTCAACCTTTGGGGGGGGGGGGGGGGGGGGGGGGTCGAGGGACTTTGAGGCGCAGCCAGCAAATATTAATAGTCAATACGCATCATTCATAGCCCATGTGTATTCTAAAATTTTCCTTCGATATCTGCCGTAAAAAATAAATGTTTTTTGTCCTTATTATTCGGGAAGTAGTGTTTGGTTTTTGCTTGTATTTATACATTTTAGGGTATATGTTGTTGTTTTTACTGTAGATAGTTAACTAATATGTTTTTTAGTTTCATACCTAGTGGTTTTTTATATATCGAATACCACACATAGAATCGATCTGATATTTTGTAACGTGATTATGAACCACCAAAGCAATGTACTTGCAAAATTTCATCAAATTCGCCAGGCAGGAAGTGCCTGAACCTAGATAATTATCAGTCAGTCAATCAGTCAGTCAGTGTTATATATCCTGAGATTTTTACTGTAAGTATCCTGCAGATTTTTACAGTAAGTATCCGCTGTCGAGCGGGCTCCTAATTAACTTGAATATGTACAGGTCTTTGGTTCATTAGTTGCATGCACTCATAGAATACTGTTTGCAGTTCCGTTATTGTTAGACAAGAATTACCAATAGCCATTTGGATACACCTTTTACCTGTTCCAATCAACTTTTCAGCAGAATCCTGGTACCAAGGTGCATCTGCGGGACTGATCTCCCAATCCAAATGGAATCCATTTCTTTTTCCAAATGAATCAATAACATTTTTTTCGTCCTCTTTCCAAAATTTATTTATATCCTTCTTTGCTTTCGCTGCCCATGCCTTTCCCTTACGTATTCGAAGGTCCTCACCTGACTTCCGGATCCATGATCCCAGGTAACAGAAGTCGTCCACATGCTCAAGCATACCATCCTTTGAGCTTATGCTCATCCGATCAGAGACTTGCTGAGGACTTTCAAAGTTAACTGTCAGAATTTTGGTCTTTCTGGAGTTAATAAAAAGACCAACACTAGAAGCAGCATGTTCTAATGAGCTGAGGAGCCGTTGGGCTCCCTCTAATGATTCTGAGAGTACTCCTAAGTCATCAGCAAAGTCTAGATCAGTTAGGTACTTGGCAGGATTTCCTCGACTTCTGGAGCCAGTAGGTGGAGTTATCATCACCCCATCATCATTATAATGCTCTAAGGACATGCGCAGAACATAGTCAACCACAATAATGAACAAGAATGGTGCAAGTGTGTCTCCTTGGAGGACGCCCCATAACACTTCAAATGGTTCTGTGTCACCGTCAACAGTAGACACAAATGTTGTCGAACCATCGTATACTGATCTGATTGCTGCAATAATTTCATCAGGAATCCCATATAATGAAAGTATGCTGAACATACGTGAGCGAGAGACTGAATCAAAGGCCTTGAAGAAGTCAACAAAGATAACAGCCAGATGCCTGTCTTTCTTTTTTGATAACTCTTCAATTATCCTTCTAAGTGCCAAAATGGGCTCCATGGTCCCACGACCTTTACGGAACCCATTCTGATTTCCACGGAGCAGTCTCTCAATGGGATCCCTGATGCGATTTAATAGAATCCTATTGTATAGCTTTGCAGCAATCGAGATCAATGAGATTCCCCAAAAAGAACCATAGAGTGTAAGGTTGCCCTTCTTGGGAACTGGCACCAACTTATTTGTTTTCATTTCTTGTGGGACTCTTGTTGTTCGGTACATGTCTACTATGATGGGATAGATGAGCTTTAAACACTCAGGTATTTTAAAGACCTCAGGGGGAACACCATCTACTCCACTGGCACGATTGGTCTTAATGCTCTTTGCAGCAGCCATCACTTCTGAAAGGAGATATCGCCAATGGGAATATCTGGGAGTACAGACTCAGACACTTTTACTTCTATAAAGTTATCAGGCAATACCCTGTCATTATTGAGGAGCTTTTCAAAGTGGGCTTTCCAACCATTGAGGCGATCGGCTGGTGATTCAGCCTTAACCTTGGTGGTTGGTTGGCTTTTCCGCCCAGTAAGCAGATTGATCGATTTCCATGCCTGGGATGATTGTCTGCTGTCGTCAGCATCATTGATGGCATCAACCTGTTGGTTTATTAGCTCCTGTAGATTAGCAGAGTACTGCCTGTTCAGGGACCTAGATGCAGCCTTAACTGCATTCTTGGCCGCTGTAGTCTGTTTGAGTCGGGACTCTTTCTGCGCCTTATGAAGGTCATTTCGGCACTTCTGAATTTTGTTGTCAGTCCAGGGGGCCCTTTTCCTGTTTCGAGGGTATACAGGAACTGTTTCTGCAGCTGCTAACTTAACTGCTTCTGTAAAGGCAGTATAGCCCAGTATATCGTTTTTTTTTTTTTTTACTAAATTGGCCATAAATTGACCAAAATTGGACTAGGCGAAACTGTTCCAATAACTTATTAAACCATTTATTCTTGCGCAACTTTTCACCAAATTTTGTGCGTTTTTTATTTTAGCCCGAAAATCATGATGCTTTTCAGATTGCCCGAAAACACTTTTTCTACTCAATATATCAATATTGACCAGAAAAAGTCGGGCAAAATATTATAGCGTTTAGAATTATTCACCCAACAACACTACCCAAACAGAACATGACTGATAGACTGAAATCTGGTAAACTGATAAATATTTGTAGGCCTACTGGTCCCGGTACAGTATAGCAGTATTGTGCACCATCTTGATGACATTGCGGGTATGGAAGCATTTTTTATTAAGTTCTTGGTTGGGAATTTATTTATAATATCCTACTTATATATTCGGGATTACTGGGATACATTATATAGTATATAATGTTGTTTATAGTATATAATGAATGTATTGCTCGTTGTTGCTCATTGTTACTCGTTGTTTCTCATTGTTGCTCGTTGTTGCTCATTGTTGCTCGTTGTTGCTCGTTGTTGCTCATTGTTGCTCGTTGTTGGTCATTGTTGCTCGTTGTGCATTTTAGAATTTATGGGTCATAGGTCAAAGTTTGGAAAAATCACGTTTATTTTCATTCGCTCTCAATTGTCTCAAAGACCAAATATAAAACCTGAAATTTCCCCTCTGGCTTTTTCTAGCAAGCTAAATGATGCTCATTCTATCAAATTTGCAGATTTCCTGAATTGGCCATTTTTGCATGAATCTATTTCAACACAAACGGCCCGGAAGTGTGGGCAAGTTTTCTTAAGGTATCATCCAATTGACAGTTAGTGGTCGACTGTGGCGGGCATGGGTATGGCAAGTCGTAGACAAGATGGCGAAACTTTTGGTCAGTTTGAGCCAATTTAGTACCACTTGTAATTGAAGGTGGTCTTCTCAACATTTCAGATCCGGACCAGATCAATATTGGGGGTGACGGTGGAAAGGGAAATTACAAAATCGTAAAAAAAACACTCCGTGAAACTTAATTTCACAAAAATTGGAGCATTTCTATGTTTTGAAACTTTAATATATTGTAGCAGACTACAATCACTACATTCGACATAAAAATTATAAACTGTTATCCAATTTTTGGGGCGTCCTCCAGGGAGACACACTTGCACCATTCTTGTTCATAATTGTAGTTGACTATGTTCTACGCATGTCCTTAGATCATCATAATGATGATGGGGTGATGATAACTCCGCCTACTGGCTCAAGAAGTCGAGGAGATCCTGCCAAGTACCTAACTGATCTAGACTTTGCTGATGACTTAGGAGTACTCTCATAATCACTAGAGGGAGCCCAACGGCTCCTCAGCTGATTAGAACATGCTGCTTCTAGTGTTGGTCTTTTTATTAACTCCAGAAAGACCAAAATTTTGACAGTTAACTTTGAAAGTCCTCAGCAAGTCTCTGACCGGATGAGCATAAGCTCAAAGGATGGTATGCTTGAACATGTGGATGACTACTGTTACCTGGGATCATGGATCCGGAAGTCAGGCGAGGACCTTCGAATACGTAAGGGAAAGGCATGGGCAGCCTTGAATAGGCTTTCCAGGATTTGGAAGTCACCGAGAATTAATCGGAAACTTAAGGTCCGATTATTTAGAGCAGGAGTAGTTCCAGTACTCCTCTATGGGAGTCCATGCTGGGCTCTAACTGCTGAGAACACCAAATCTCTGGATGGCACATTCACAAGAATTCTACGCCGGGTTCATTGTGTCAAGTACATTGCACACATCTCCAACCAGACACTATATATCATTGGAGGTGTCTCATTGGTTCCCCTGAGCTTGACACTAGTACAAAATCGCCTCCGCTTTGCAGGACATTGCTTTCGCCGTAAGGACCAGCCAGTTCATAATCTAATACTTTGGCAGCCTCATGGAGTGAATAAGCATGGTGGACAGCCCATGACGTTCTTGAGACACATCTTAAAGGACACTGGCCTTGAAGATGCGGATGATCTAGCAAATGTCATGGGTGATTGGGAGTTGTGGCGGCGCAATTTTATCAACAAGCCGGCACAGCATTCTTAAAAATGCAGCTGCAATGCAGCATGCCGATCCTAGTAGTAGAAGTGGTATAAATTGTTAAGCATTAAAACCCTCATTCTGGGAGTAAATGGACATCGGAAATTTTTAAAATTCCGTTTTTTTAACTATTATTCGGAGGCCATCAATCAAGAGAAACATTGATCTAGTGGCTCTAAAAAATAAAGCCTGTCTGATTTATAATATAATAATGTACATAATGATGTATGATCTACAAATCTACAACTCTAAAACGTCAATTCTAAACTATAAACTCTACACTTTTTAAAATGGTGCCCATTTTTTTTCACTAAATTGGCCATAAATTGACCAAAATTGGACTAAGCGAAACTGTTCCAATAACTTATTAAACCATTTATTCTTGCGCAACTTTTCACCAAATTTTGTGCGTTTTTTATTTTAGCCCGAAAATCATGATGCTTTTCAGATTGCCCGAAAAACTTTTTCTACTCAATATATCAATATTGACCAGAAAAAGTCGGGCAAAATATTATAGCGTTTAGAATTATTCATTTTCATCACAAATGAAAATTTATTATTTTTAAATTTCCAAATCGCTTAACTTGTCTTTGGTATTAGTAGATGCATTATTCATAATTTAAGAAAGGCCTACCTATTTTAAGATCCCTATTAAACTCGGGGGGGGGGGGGGGGGGGGGTCAATGTGAGCGGATTCAATTCCGCCGCATTATCCACACAAAGTTAGGACAGTGGTGCCTTTTCAGCAATATTGGAGATACGAGATTGGCAATAACCAATCTCGTATCACAACCAATAACCGGGGACAACACAAACCCCAAAGCCACACAAAGGGAGGTTAGAGGTCAAATCACCTCGGGAGAGGAAACAACCAGCAGGGGCCAACAGCAGGGGGGGAAGCACTCCCAGAGAGGGGAGAGGCGTGAAGTAGATTATCAGCCAATAGGGGCGAGGGAGAGCATCCACTGGATGAAAGGCCACAGCAGCGTAGGAGTTATTACATATATATTGTCAATGCATTACCATACCGGCATTATCCAAATATCAAGAAACATCAATCAACCCTTATTGTTTTCACTGCAACGGCCTCGCCTAGATATCACCAGCAACAATCCCTAAGGTAAACACAGTGATGCGTAGTATACAAATCCGGTCGGGATCCCTTGATCCCGTCACAGTGTGAAATTACCCAACCACTACAAACTGTGACTGCCAAGAAGGAGAGACAGAGCAAAGATGAGTACAGGGAGAGAGAGATTATCAGAGGGAGAGAGGATGCCGCCATGGACCCCGGACGACACCAACCAAACGATCCGCGAGGCCACGACGAGATGGTATCGGTCAGCGACGCCGGATTCGCCGACGAGGGACGATCCGGCAACCCAAGCGGAGGGCGGCCGTCTACCACAAGCAAGGGACGAGTCGACGCATGAGGGCGGTCGGAGTACCGAAGTCGCCTGCCAGCCACAGGCCGTGGGCGACGGACGGCCCACCGGAATGGCGACGGTGGGGCTGCCGGTACGACAGTTAGGGACAACAGCTATATACTGCATTATCATTGATTGAAAAATTGCCAAATATGGCTATAAAACATTGCCATATTTGGCTGTCCACTACTGTAAATTGAATTCTTAATGGGCGCAATATACAAAGCTTTAGCGCATACTGTAGTAATATGGAATCCATCCCCTAAAATGTGCTATAAGTCTTTTTGCCTTGCAAGGCAAAAATTTCACCTTCATGTTTATAAGATGGATACAGTTAAAAAGCATTGCATAATTAGGCAACAGCCTACTACAATACAGCCAAATATGTATCGTTTCTCCCTAAATTTTCAGCCATATATGGGAATTTCAGTTCTTTTAATTCCTATTTCAATAAGTTTTTTTGGCCATATTATTTGTTGTAGTAAGCCATATTTGGCAACAGTCAGACAGTGGATAGTTTTGGTTTTGCATACTCCTGGTACCGTTAATAATAATATAAAACTTGTTACTGTATTACCTATTGTTTTACTGTAGTTGTAGCGTCCTGCACGAGGCCTACTGTAGCAGTGTAGTAAAAGAATGGATACTTTTGAAAAAGTATATTTTATAAGAAAGATAGTGAGGGGGGTAGGAGATATGGCAGCGGCTGAGGGGGAGAAGAAGAGGAACTTGAGAAAAAGATTAAGAGGAGACTTATAATGTCAACTACAGATGAGAGGGTAGTGGGTTCGAAAAGAAGGAACATCAGTCATACCACCCACCACACCCGAGGACAGCGGCCCACTTCTAAGAGAGAGGGGCCAGCTCTATCTCAATTTCGGTTATCTCAAAATTGGTATCGAAATGGGCAAGTGTCACTGGAGAAGGGGCGTTGTTCTTGACGAACAACAGAGGAAATATAAAGGGTTTCATTAGCAATGATTCAGGGTTTGAGGATATGTTTTCGAAGTTAAAATTAGGAGGCTTTGTGTCCCTTGAGACCAACGAGACTCCACCTACCCCAACCCCACCATCATCGCAAAAGCGTCCTACAGGTATAATTCCATCCCCATCAAAGCGATCTATAAGTATGGTAAGTCGAGGGCTTTTGACAAAGAATCGCTGTAGATTGTGTGGACGACTACACAACTCGCCAGAGGATCGCCAATTCGACAGCCCATGGGTTGGCTGTGAGAACCGCAGTTGCCGTTATTGGGTGCATGTGAAGTGCAGTGCACTGGGTTTTATTCAATGACTGAAACTAGTGCAGAGACTGAAACTTTCTACTGCAGTTCCCACATGCCGAAATCGACTGGTACTGGTACCAGGTATAAAAGGGTTGGTAAAAAGAAGAATTAAGTAGAGTATGCCTAGTTGGGTCCGTGCAGTTGGTTAATAACTGGTTAATAACAGTTGGTTAATAAACTTGTTGTACAGTATATTGAATGAAGATTTATAACTTGTTGTAGATTTTGTAGATCTATAACTTGTTGTATACTGTACAGTAGTACATTGAATAAAGATTTATAACTAGTAACCTATTTGATTCATTCATTCATAATTATATTTTGAATACTCAACTAAGTCACATGCAGTCAAAGGTCATATCACACTGATCACAATGGATCAGTAATCCATATCCGACATATCTTCTTCTGTAGTACAACTCCAGGAACTCCAGGAGTAACTCCAGGATTCACTTCTATTAGTTCGTCAAGGAGATCAAGATAATCTTCCTTTTTCTTGCACTGCCTAAATTTGTTAAGTAACTGGTCCGAACTAGAAATCTCCATATATTCAGTTATTTTATTTTTTAGCTGCAGTACTGTATAACTCTGCGCTTCTATCATATTACGTTCATCAACTTCAGTAATTGGAAGTGGGTTAACTGAAAGTACAGTGGTGTTTGAGGATTGTCTAACAGCAAGAAGATCAGACTTATACCGTTCCAGTCCCAGACTAAAAATACTTGATACATTACGAGAAAGGGTGCTGGAGTGTCCAATTGGATTATCCAAAAAATCATTGGTGTTTAGTATATCACATTCTCTGAGCTCGTTCCTCCATCTCAACAGCAGTTCGTTTGCTTCTTTGTGTGCCTCTTCAGACATTGTTGCATGTGTGGCCAAAATCGGATCAGTAATTGGTAGCTCTGCAAATGTATTCTCTCTCAGCTGAAAATATAAATTAAATTTTTTACTTTGCTTACGGTTATAGAAATATTTAAAAATTAAAAATAAAACTGTAACTGTTCTATTGAGTTTCGTTTATTGTTTTGGTTAGAATTACATGCCACTGTAACCTGCAACTTTCAATTAATTATACATCGAGGCGGGATAGTAATTT
>JAUCBJ010001277.1:0-30892 GCA_032718475.1 Nemertoderma westbladi
TGAGAACAGGTCGTGCGACACGGAAATATGGAGGGGGCCGTTACCCCCAATGATATATCCGATGCAACAGAAAAGAACAACAGATAGGACGGACGCACCGCACCCAACAGGAGAATCTGTACAGCATCCCTCGAACCCATTGGAAGCACAAGCAATGGGAATGGCAACGCTAATCGATGCATTAAAGACCAGGATCGAGTTACCACCAGTCGAGCCATTTAAATTCGATGGAAGTAGGCCGGAAGAATACCTGCAGTTTCGGCGCATGTACAGTAACGAGATATTAAGTAAGAACTTGACGCAGGCGGAGTGCCTAAAAATATCTACAGGTGTATACAGGAGGCCCAGCATACGACATCGTGAGGCAGTACCAGGGCATCGAGGGCGGCTTCATGACAGCATGGAGGGCGCTAGACAGGGAATACGGACACCCAGCCAAGATCATCCGGCAAATCCTGAGAGGTATAACATCGGGTGGCCTACAGGATAACCCCGTTAGCATAAAGACCTTTGCGAACAAGGTCGAGAAGGCATTAATCGTGTTAAAGACACTAGACGCGCCATAAGAACTCAACGCATCTAATAACATCACCACGATAGCGCAGGCACTGCCAATCTGGCTGCGGAGCAAGTGGAGGAAGATCACCTTCTCCACTCGGGAGAAGAAAGGTACGGAACCGGGCTTAGAAGAAATGTCGAGCTTCCTAAACTATGAAGCTGAATTAATAACAGACCCAGTCTATAGTGAGGATAGTTTGGGGAAGGCGCCAAAGACCGAATACAACAGGCCTAAACCCGAACACAATCCTGCAGATCCATTCACAAGAGTAAGACAGTCGCTACCACACGCGGCCACACAGGGGGCTACAAGCCCACAGTTAGCTGGGAGTAGGGCCACACCGTGGCAGGGACAGAAAGAAAATAACACCATAAATAAACATAATCCCAACATACCCAGTAGGCCGAGTACAGATAACCAAAACACTAAATCGGTAGATATAAACCTACGCGTGATACATGAAGGACTATATAGGGAATGCTATAATCCAGGATTCGAATGTCAATTACATCGGGACGGAACCCATAAGACCATGAGTTGTAAGTAGGGCTCAACAGAAGCTTCGGCTTCGGTTCGGTTCGGGCCGAAGTTTGGCAATTTCGGTTCGGTTCGGCTTCTGCAATTGATACTGCAGAAGCCCGGAGCAAACTTTGCTAAATATTCCAAGTATTACATTGACTGATTGAGCTAAGACCAGAAGACAGTAAGACTAATCAATCTGTCCATCGTTGTACTAATTAATTTTGGAGTGTAAACGTTAAGCAGACACTGGTGCAGAGCAGACAGTGGTGCAGACAGTGATGCAGACAGTGGTGCAGACACCTGGTGCAGACAGTGGTGCACGCACTGGTGCAGACAGTGGTGCAGACAGTGGTGCAGACACTGGTGCAGACAGTGGTGCAGACAGTGTGCAGACACTGGTGCAGACAGTGGTGCAGACACTGGTGCAGACAGTGGTGCAGACACTGGTGCAGACAGTGGTGCAGACAGTGGTGCAGACAGTGGTGCAGACAGTGGTGCAGACAGTGGTGCAGACACTGGTGCAGACATGTGCAGATGGCAGACACTGGTGCAGGCAGTGGAGCAGACAGTGGTGCAGGCACCTTTTGCAGACTGGTGCAGTCTGCACTTAATTATTTTCGTACACACCTCTTATAATTATTTGTAATCAGGGCACATTCACCCGCACGCACCTCGACTTGTACTACATACGTCCTCCCTACTTCATGTAGAACCTTTCAGTAGTTACTCGCATATTTGTAGATAATAAAGTCTATGATAAAATATAATATAATAGTGCCTGGTGGTATTGTGTTTTGTGGTACTCTGGTATTTCAGTATTTTCACCAGGTGTCTGCACCACTGTCTGCACCACTGTCTGCACCAGTGTCTGCACGACTGTCTGCACCACTGTCTGCACCAATGTCTGCACCACTGTCTGCACCACTGTCTGCACGCTGCACCACTGCTCCCTGCACCACTGGCCGCACCAGGTGTCTGCACCACTATCTGCACCACTGTCTGCTTAACGTTTACACCCTTAATTTTGGACTGAACTTCCATTTAAATGGCATTATTTTTTTAATTGTTTCCAGGTTACTTGGGTAGTTTCAAAATTAGCTTAATTATACAGTAGTTTAGGTTAGGCTAAATATTGCCATTTTACTTTGTAGTACCCTATTTTTTAATTAATCATAACTTTGATACATAATACCAAATATACCTACCTACTACCTCATATAAATAGTATTACAAAGACTACCTGTACTTTTAGTGAGGTTTTCTAAATTTGATGTCACTACTGAACGGCTTACTACGGGTGAAAATGTGGTGCATACAGTAAGTGCATGCATACAGTAGTTTAGGTTAGTAATGTACAGTAATGTAAATATTGCCATTTTATTTTGTAGTATTTATTTTTTTAATTAATCATAGCTTTCTCGCTAAGTCCTCAGACCATATAGGTACCAGTCTGCCACTGCCAGTCAGCCAGTATAGTCTGATGTGACGTAAATACGAATTTATGACCATAACTTGCTAACTTTCTGAACTTCGGTTCGGATTCGGTTCGGTTCGGCCCGAAGTTGGCCCTGCTTCGGTTCGGTTCGGTTCGGCCCCATAAAGTGCCTTCTGTTGAACCCTAGTATGTAAGCACTGGCAAGCGTTGCCCAAACAAGATAGTATAGCCTACACAGACGCAAATGGACTATGTCATCGATGTGTGGTAGAAGGACACAGATCCGGAGAGTGTAGAGAAACAGCAGTTAGAGAGTCCGAGACTGGAGGCCAAACAATGGCTACAAGCACGACAGTGGCAAGAAAGGAGAGAAAAGTACTACTCGGGGTAGTACCATACCAGTGAAGATATCAGGAGAGGGCGGTCGATCAGTAACGGCATTAATGCTGGTCGACAGTGTAGCAGCCTTCACGCTGGTGGAGAACTGGGTGGCCGAAGAGATAGGGCTAAAGACGAGGCCGAATAGAATGGCGGTAACTACCGTCTCAAGTAAAGATGAGGTCCTGGAGATGAGGATGGGGCGGTGCAGGATATCAGCGATTGCACCGGGATGCGATTATGGGGCGACGATCGACCCCAACCATAATATTGATAGAATCGATAAATATCAACGCCAGGCGACCAACCAACATTGAGGTCGAACAATATAGATTCCTGGACGGTATCGATTTCTCAATACCAGAGGTGGACGTTAGGAAGGTATCCATCATAGTAGGAATGGACTGCCTGACGGCCCACGAGAGAACACAGACGGTCTTCGGCGAAGACAGGCAGCGGGACCCGACGGCGATCCTCACGCCGTTCGGATGGACGCTTAGCGGCCCAGTTAAAACCAAGATTCCATCCAGAGTGACAGAGACATCAGGGTGCATGTTACCAGGCACTGTAGACGCAGAGGACACAGAAGAGAAACCAGAAACGGTAGATAAGCCAGATGGGGAAGTAGAAGTAAGGGAGTGGGCGGAGGAGAATGGATTTCCCAGCAAGTATCGGTATGGAGATGGAGAGGAGCGGACGGGGAGATGTCCGGAGGACAAAACGGAGGAGTGTCCGGTGGAGTGTCAGGAGGACAATAGTCCGGAGGAGTGTCCGGAGGAGTGTTCAGAAGAGTGTCTGGAAGAGATGCCGGTCTGGTTGAGAGGCATACCAACAAGGGGGAGGTCGAGTAAGAAGACAGGATGGAGAGGGGTAGGATTACTATTGTTCGTCCTGTTCTATCTATTCTTTCGATTTCCTTTCATTCTGCCGCCGGGAGACCAGATGAAGGGTGGCATTCTGCTGCCAGGAGTTCAAGAAATTAAGAAGGCGGCGGAGAGACCTGACTTTAGGGTCGCGGAAGAGGGAGAGCCAATTCCTGGTGAGTTGGAGTTGGCGAGGAAAGTGGGTGGAAAGATAAGAGGACGCACAGGGGGACAGCAGGACAGTGCCTCATGGAAGAATCGATGGAAGATCGAGGGGCAGCATAGAGTTTAGTCGTCCAATATTTTGGACTGAGGGGGGTGGGAATGAGGGCGAGACGCCCTTCCCACAAAAATTAATTATTTAATTAAAAATAAATAATTAAATAATAAAATAAAAGTAGTAGTTAGAAGAGACAGTTAGTAGAAGTTAGAAGTAGTAGAAGATAGTTAGGTTAGAAGTCGGCGGGTAAGGGAGTGTGGCATATTGTCATGCCACGAGGTAGTAGTAGAGTGGTTGTGGGCACCGCAAGCGCCACGTAGATAGAGGTAGTAGTGGAGGTGGAGATGTAGAGGTAGTAGAGTAGTAAAGAGGGCACATTGGGTGCCAGGTAGTAGAGTAGTAGAGACGGGCACATAGGGTGCCAGTAAGCAGTGTGGTTGTGGGCATCGCAAGCGCCACGTAGAGGAAGTAGTAAGAGAGTGGTTGTGGGCACCGCAAGCGCCACGAAGATAGAGGTGGTAGCAGAGTTAGAGGTAGCAGTAGAGATAGAGTTAGAAGAGAGTTAGAGAGTTCTAGTTAGAGTTAGTAGAAAGTTAGAGGTTTTTAGTTAGAGCTAGAAGTAGTTAGAGTTAGTAGACTTAGAAGAGTTAGTAGGAGTTAGTCAGAGAGCTAGTTGGAGTTAGTAGAAAAGGGAGCTAGATAGTAGGTAGTTAGTAAGCTAGAGAGTTAGAAGGTAGTAAGTAGTTAGTAAGTAAGAGAGTTAGATAGTTAGCAAGTAAGTAGTACTGGTAGGTAGATAGTATGATAGCACAGGGGTAGCATTAGAGATTAGGGCCTTAGGGAGTGGTGGAAAGTAGAGAGGAGTATGGAGAGAAGTTAGAGTGCGATTCAGGTGTGGGGAGAGTGTAAGAGTGGGAAGTTAGAGTGAGAGATTAGAGTTAGAGTGGAGAGCTTTTAAAATTGTGTGAGAGTCCACAATTGGCTCGACACGAGACGTCAGATGGGTAGCGTTATCATGCCCATAGGGAGCGGCCTGGAAAGCCGACTCCAAGAAAATAACTCCGCCCCACACCCGATAGTAGATCGAGTTTCCAGCGGAATTGTAGCGCACTATAGGTGGATGCTATCTTCTCACCGGGAAGATAGCATGGGGGGAGTGTGAGCGTATTCAATTCCGCCACACTAAACCCCATAAAGTTGGCGTTAAGCATTATTGGAACTACAAGGTTGATTACCAATCAACCTTGTATCACCCCAATAAGCGGGGCAACAAACCCCAAAGGAGACACACACAATGGGGGTCAGAGGTTATACCTCCAGGGGAGAGAGAATAACAGTAGCGGGGGAGAAACACTCCCAGGGGGATGAGGGTGAGAAGTGAGTTATCAGCCAATAGGGGGGAAGCATCGACTGAGTAACACGGCCAAACCTAGAGTAGTATATTACCGGTCGGTGTTGCTCATTCATTCAGTTTACCCAGTACAGTCACGGCAGTACGGTGACAGTTAAGACCGTCGCCGCCGTCATCAGTATACTTACACAATTATCTTGCTGTCTGATGCTATCTCTGTATATATATATTATACTATCAACCGTATTACTGTATCAACAATATCGGAAACTTATACCCTTTTCACTCACACGGCGGGGACGCGTACGTAAACAACACCGGATAAACCGGGATCCTCTCGGATCCCGTTACACTCAATGTTGATCATAGTGTCCCTTCGCATGATATAAGAACAACCTCCGCTGGTACCGGTAACTATATACACTATATAATTTTGGTATGCCACCACACCATATCTGACTTTCAGTTTTTGGTAAATAATTTGCAATATACCGTAGTTCTTTAACGTAATATCTTTCGAAAAAACTTATATTCATTATAAAACTCATCATCAGAACTTATTACAGAGCACTTTAATCCATCCGCTTCTGATTTGTTTTTTGTTTTTCTTTAATGTGGTATACATACCCAACCATCAACAGTTTAGTCTTCAAATTTTCACAGGGTGTACGTACCTGTACATTTTAGATCAATTATGTCAGGTATAAAAGCTCATGCATATAGAATTAATCAGATTGCACTTCAATGTAGCAGTTTTTAGCATTTTTGCAATTCTTCACAAATTTAAACATTCACAACACCCTTCTGATTTTTGGTTCTCAAATGATACCTGCTTTATTACATCCACAAAGAGTTAATCAGTTAATATGGGAAACATAAATAACTGAATAACAGGTAAACCAATTATCAGAAAAATGAAAAACACATTACAAAATTGGTATTTTTCAAAATTTTCGGAGGATTTTTAACACCCATTGCCACCTTCTGATCAATAGTTTACTAATTTAATTACGAAACTATTGACATTCATGTCTCCAATGGTTAGAATCAAGCACAATCAGACAATTAATTCAAAACTAATATTCAGACACATTTTACAGTTTTAGACTCCATCTCAAAAAATGTGCTTCGCAGATTTTTGCAAAGAGGTTAAATTTCAAACAGCGATATCTCGAGAATGCATCAACGAAATGAGCTAACAGGCTGACAGGCTAAATTTTCAAAATACTATTTTTTCATGGCCTATTAACAAGTGGTGAAAATTTCATCCAAAATCTCCGACCCTTGCCACACCCGCCCATTGGTCGAGCTTGAAAAGAATGATTCGCCTACCACTGTACGACGCGCATCCAATACTGTACTGCAACTGTCAGACTGTGCGTGCACTGAATACAGGAATAACATAATACTGTAATACCGGTAAGCCATACAGCCATAAGCAGATACCAGACTGCCAGATACCGACACCGTCTGCCATCTGACCGTACAGCAGTACAGACGTCTGGCTGGAGAGATGGACCCTGGACGTAAGTATTCCTGTATTCCAACTAACTAGGATTATGCACAAGCCAGCAAGCACACCCTGACACCGCACCAGCACTCACCTCTGTTTTTATTGCAGGCATTTCTAGATAAGTAGGCCTACCGCCAGATTTCCTTTCCTATCCACTTGCAGACTTGGCCAATCAGCCTATCATTTATTGTCAGATTGTTGCTGTTCTGCTGTCTCCTGCCTGTCTGTCTGTCTGTAGTTGTAGTAGGCCTACTGTCTGACTGTAGTACCAGAGTAGCCTAAAGTAGTAGCTCTGTAGGCTGTCTGGCTGTAGCTGTACTTCGGTAGGCCTACTGCTGTACTGACTGGTGGACTCCTGCTGTCCTGGCTGCCTGGCAGCCTGGAACGATCCTAGGTTTTAAGTTTTTGTTTGAAATAGGCTGACTGGCTGATAGGCCTACCGGTCTGCCTGCCGGGCAGCCGGGTGCCGGGATTGCAGACTGTACTGTAATCAGGTAAAAATATTCAGATACCGGTATTCTGATCTGATCTTGTTTCATTTACTGACTGCCAGATTGCTGCCTGACAGACAGACAGATAATGGCAGAATGGTAACGGCAGAATGACAGACAGACAGAATGGTACCGGTAAATAAATAGGCCTAAATGAATCAAAAAATCAAACCAATCCTGCAATCTGCTAGTACAGTACCGGTAGTACAGTACTGCAGTAGTATCAGTACCGGTATCCGACAGTCAGTGCAGCAGTGGCAGAGTGGTGCGTATGGCGTAGGCCTATCGCGTATGCGTAGTACGTAGGCCTAACGGCAGTCGGCAGACCGGTCTGCAGGTATGGTAAGAAGCCTAAGAACTGCTGCTCGCTCAGTCTGTCAGTAGTCCTGCAGTCCACTGCAGTCAATCAATCAGACACTGTTGTATATTACTGCTGTATTGTATTATAGTGGGGTCGCTTAAGGCTGAAATATAGCAAAATCGTTAATTGCCGGACAAAAGCATGAAAATGTGACTATATATGTAAAAAAATGTGTAGATTAATCTGAGCCTGTGTACCAAAAAAATTGACTACTTCCCTAGCAACAGGGTGACTTTTTCATAGCAACCGTTGTATATTTAATGTAATTATGATTGAAACTTGGGATAAACAACCTGTCTAGCAATAGAATATGGTTAATAGTGACATTTGCGCTGATACACTTTTCCTTGGCAACAGGGTGACCTTTCCCTAGCAACCGCTGTATATTTATTGAAATTTTGATTGAAACTTGGGATAAACAACATGTCTAGCAATAGAAGATGGTTAATAGTGACATTTGCGCTGATACACGTTTCCTTAGCAACAAGGTGACCTTTCCCTAGCAACTGCCTGCAATTCTGATTGAATCTTGGGATCATGTTGGGATAACCAACCTGTATAGCAATATATGCATATATATAGCATATATATAATATATAGCAATACTTTCTGCTGTTATATTTCACTTTGCAGTTACTCCCTTGTGAAGTATACCAGGTTTTCACCAAAACCACAGGTTACAGAAGGGCTGAATCAAACCAAAACAATAAACGAATTAGTATATGTACAGGTTATAAGACAGAAATAAGCGCTATAAAACACTTAAAAAAGATAAATTTAAAAAAATAAAAAATAGTCATATATAAAATTCCAATAAAAAGTCGACCGAAAAGTGAAATCCTGGTATTCTTCACGTGCGGCATGGGCGAATATAAGATTATTTGTAGTTATATTAGAGCTGATTGATACACGTTTCCATAAAAATATTTAACTTTATGGGAATAATGTGTGTTTATAAAACTACAGTGTAAAGGTACAGTTAAAAATCCAAAAATATAGCCACGCGCGGAGCTGACCCCATAATAATAATAATATAATAATACAATATGGATATATTTCTCTAAAAAATCTGTAAGAACTACTGTACTTCCAACTTCAACAATTCTTTTACTATTTCACTTGCCAGGCCCAGATGTAATACGGTTTTAGAACATCGTCATGCACTGAAAGGAGGCCAGAGGAACAAGATATCCTTGGCAATAACTTAAATCGTTCTAGAATGTTTCGCATATAATGAAAACAAACACAGATAAATATAATACCAATACTACCGGTAGCTGCTGTTATATTTTATTCGTGTAGGAAAATGGTCAATAATCAGAGTGTAATATAATAGTCACAGTCATTTTGCGATTCTAGAATTATAATTATGATACAGAATAGTACATCATGGTACTAGTGAGCTGGTTATTGCTTATTCCCTCGAAATTCACATTATGTAACTTTTGTTTTGGTTTATTATTTATTGGCACTACTTCGCCCTGTCGACAGTCTCTGTCAATTTTTTTAACCATTAATTTTTTTGTGTTTTTCAATGTTTTTTTTTTTGGTAATGGTGTGAATGTTCTAGAACCTTAAGTAGATATTTTTTTTAATAGCAGCTAGCGTTTTTTTTACTAGCTAGCATTTTTTGAAAATAAAAAAAAATTGTTGTTAACATTATTAATTAGCTTGCGTTTTTATGAAGGTAGTGGGTTTTTTACTACAGTAGCTAGTAATAGTAAGTATTTAAAATCTTTCAAAAAATTTTTTTAATGTTACGCTATTTATAGGTGTGGTTGGTTGGTAAACAAGCCTATATTTTTTATGGGTTTTATTTTATTATTCTTTCCAGCGACACTTTGCTGAATTTAGACTCAGAAAATTGTACCGCCACACGATGTTCAAATAATCTCAAACGATGTTTAATATACACTATAAACTGTTATAATATCATGAATATTTATATCTACTAAATGTTCTAGAAATTCTTTTTTCACCAATACCAAAAAAGCATTAAAAACCTCTAAAAAGGACTGGTGAAAAAATGGCAGGGGGTGTCGAGAGGGCGAAGTATGTAGTTCCAATTTATTAATGGGAGTTAATTAACCTGTACAAAATTTATTCACAATATACAATATACTAATTTTGTAACTGATGTTTTAGTTAATAATGTAAGGCCGTTCAAAGATGTCATTAAATCCAACTCGTTTCCAACTTTTAAATCGCCTAGACTCTCTAATGTAAAGAACAAACGCATGTCTGAGGTTCGATCCGACGCATCATTGTTTGGAAAACTCTTTATTGCGAATCAAACCCGAAAAGGAGATCCGTCTGTCTTCTTTGCTCATGAGAACCACCCTTATCCACCTTCACTTTCACAGTATGGTGACATCAATTATGGGACTAAATCTGACATATTAAAGGTTTTTGATACAACATATAGTGTTGATGTCCCTGAGTATTTTCATGCTAAAGTCTTTGATGCACCTTTCATAGTTCATTGCCTTCGACCTATAGGATGTTCCACCATACAAGACTATTTAACTAATAAAATAATACCTCAATACATAAAGCACGAATTGAACAATTCTGACAGGGTTGACTTTGTTTTTGACAGATACTGCCATGAAAGCTTGAAAATGGGTATCAGAAACTTACGTGGTAGTGGAAACCAAATTAACATTAAGGATAAAACCAAAATTCCAGCAAATTGGATGGATTTCTTAAGGAACTCTAATAATAAAAACGAGTTGTTCAACTACTTATCCAAATCAATTATTCTAGAAAAATACCCAGAAGGGAAATATATTTACTCAACATTGGAAGAAGATGTGCTCTGTCAGGATAGTCGAGGCACCATTATGGGAAATTGCTCACACGAAGAAGCTGACACCCGCATTATAGTACACATACAGCATGCATTGTCAATGGGGGCTACAAATATCATTGTGCGCACAGGTGATACAGACGTTTTAGTAATACTGATCGGAGTTCACTTCTATTTAATATCCAATCATCCCAGTCTGAACATATGGTTAGCATTCGGTTCTGGAAAACATTTTAAATATTTTAATGTGAATAATATATCCCAAAAGTTAGGTGAGGACAAATCAAAGGGTTTATTGATGTTCCATGCCCTTAGTGGCTGTGACACCGTGTCCCACTTCAGAAATATTGGCAAAATAACTGCTTGGAAAACTTGGTTGGCCATGCCAGAAATCACATCAACTTTCAAGGCAGTATACGATCAGCCATTTAATCCCTTCCCAAATGGAATCGAAAGTGTAGAATTCAAAGCGTTGGAAAAATTTGTTATACGTATGTATGACAAAAAATCAAACAGAACGAGTATAAATAATACAAGACGGGATCTATTCACCAAACGCAACTGCGTGATTGATCGCTTGCCACCAACTCAACACGCCCTTTACCAACATGTGATGCGGGCTACATATCAAGCCAGCGTTTGGGCAGTCTGCACACAGGACAAACCGATACTCCCTTCACCAGCAGATTTCGGTTGGGTATTTAATACTCAATGGAATCCCGTCTGGAGCTCACTGCCAGACGCTGCAACGATGTGCCACGAACTCATTAAATGTGCATGCAAAAAGCGCAATTGCACAAACTGCAAGTGTGGGAAGGCTGGGTTTAAATGCACAGAATTATGCACATGCACTTGCTCTTGTTATTGATTACATATGATTCGTATAATTAAAAGAATTGGTATAACTATAATACTAAATAATTTAAATTTACAGTTTTGTGGCTGTGTATTTGATGTATAAACACATTATCCAAAAGTCAATATTTTTTAAATATGCTTCACCTTTTGTTTCTATGGAAACGTGCATCACAGCTCCAATATAACTACTAACCATCTTATATTGCTATAAATGCTGTTTATCTCCAGTTCCAATATTAATTACACTAAATTTCAGGCAGTTCCTAGGGAAAGGTCACCTTGTTGCTATGGACACGTGTATCAGCGCCAATGTTATTACTAACAATCTTATATTGCTAGACAGGTTGATTATCCCAAGTTTCAATCATAATTTCATTAAATATACAGCGGTTGCTAGGGAAAGGTCCCCGGTTACTAAGGAAACGTGTATCAGCGCCTATGTCATCACTAACCATCTTCTATTGCTAGTCAGGTTGATTATCCCAAGTTTCAATCATAATTCCATTAAATATAGAGCGGTTGCTAGGTAAAGGTCTCCTTGTTGCTATGGAAACGTCTACAGACTTATATTATAAACTAAACCAGTTATATAATCGTAATTTTTGTATATGGTGAGTTTCAATAACAGAAATGACCAATTTTACCCGGTTGCTATGTAAAAGTCACCCTGTTGCTAGGGAAGTAGTCAATTTTTTTGGTACACAGGCTCAGATTAATCTACACATTTTTTTACATATATAGTCATATTTTCATGCTTTTGTCCGGCAATTAACGATTTTCACCTTAAGCGACCCCACTATTACTGCGTATTGTACAGTTGTATCCAATGTGAACCTCTGAGTTACAATTAAAACGTTTTATTAGTGGATGGACCAGGTTTGAGAATGGCAATGTGTCTTGCAGTAATGTTACCATACATCCATAGTGCATAGCCTATTGTCTGAATCTGAACTGAATGTGTAATGTTAGCGCCCAACAGCGATCTGGTTACAGGGTTAGTGCAGTTAACACTGAGCATCTGACCATGACCATAGAGATATCTTCACGAGAGTGAGGTAGAATAAAACGTCTGTCCTTATCTGATCTGATCTGACGGCATCTGATCCTATAACCAATCAGGAGAAAGAGATATATGTAAATAACCAATAGGGGATCAGGTTGCCATGTTACGTATCAGTATCATCATATGACACGGCAGTACTGTAGGCCTTCAGCGCTTCAGGCATACCGGTATGCTGCCAATGCAGCAAAGGCATGTTAAAAATGCGATATACAGTAGGATGAAGGATTGCGGGTATGAAAGTTGTGTGATTGCCCCAGCAAATGTGGATAGTTTTATATGTAAACAACTTTCGCAGATTTAGTTGGTGTTGAATGAAACATTAATCATTTATTAAAAACAACAGCCTTTCTGCCTTTGCTGCAATATTTTAGTAATCTTTCTTGTTAATAGTTATCAATATTAATAGTTAAAGTTAATTATATTAATTATAATTAATATTATTAAATAATGATACTGTTCTTATTAGTATATTACAGTTAAAATATTTATTGTTTGATTCTTACGCTAAAGGGAAGGCAGGAAGAGGTACAGTACCTCTGTACAGTACACTGTACTGCCGAATATGGCGAAACACTTTAACATGCCCCATATTGTCCTGATTGCCAGCTGATACAGCGGAGTTTATACCCAGACGATGAAGGAAGATGGGAAGGTGGGAATCAATAAATTATGTTGCTACCTTCCAATTGAAGGAAAAGAGCAGGTTACAGCGGCGGCAATTTCTAACCAAGACAATAAACGATGTTGTTGAAAATTTTCACCCACCGGCGAGAATTAAAAGTTTCAGAATTCTTATTCAATTTTTACATATTCCATTGAATTCAGAACCCTCACAAATCCATATAACGCAAGAAACCCCATACTTCCGAAAAATAGAAGTTTGAGATGTATAGTTGTTAGATAAATATTTATTCCATTGAATTCAGAGCCCCCATAAACCTCTAAAATGTAAGATAGGACTATGAGTTGTCACAATCAATTGAACTATTGAATGAATTTTCAAAATTTCTTACTGGCACCAAATTTTGCGCACAGCACCGAAAAATACAACGTTGATGATATGCCTGGTGCAATTCATATATATTCCAACGAGACTAGAACGCCTAAAACCCCTATTGCGGAAAAAACAGCTTCAAATAATCAATTTACAAAATTGAAATATTTCAAAATTTGGGGCTGGCACCAAAATTTGGCACCCGCCGCTAAAAACAAGATAATTTCTAGCTTATTTTATATGAATTTCTTTTAGTTAGTAGCGTTAGTTTCAGAGAGGGAGGTGCGAAAACTGCCCTAGCCCATGCGAGGATCGAACTCACGATGTACAAGAAATGTGATTTTAAAGCAATTTTAAAGTAAAGTCTTCGCAAGAATTCCTCTCTCCTTTAAGTGACGGTAAATCATAGTACTACAGTACTAGAAGAAGGAGACCGCCTATAAGACAGCAAAACCGAAAGAACTAAATGATAATCCCCATCAAATATCAATCGCAATCAATATGTAAACCTCTCCTTCCATTCCATGCAGCTATGGAGAAAGCACAATTAATGTCATGACCAGTTCGCAACAGACAACAGACACTACTCCAGCCTGATGCTTGCTACCTCTCTCTGGCCATCTACTGTAGCTACAGTAGAGTTCAATAATTACCTAAGATTGCTATGGTACAGTCTACAGAGAAAAATTCTTCCCAATTCACTAACATAGGCAGATTCGAGCCTGCTTGAGACAATATTAGATATTTATACACTATTTAATTTTTAATCAATAAATAATCATACATCTTTATATTAAACACTCGAATAAAATAAAAACTTCGTGAGAATACTACTACAGTACTACTTGTTCGCGCTTTTAGACCTTTAGCAGTTTAACCTGCCAAATTTAGGTGTCTTTTGGCTATAAATCGACTTTAGCCTATGACAAGTATTTGATACACATAAAGCTACATTAGCCGAAGCCAGCCTATGCGCATCATTCACCCACGGTTAAGGGAGACTGGATTCGGATGCTCTGACCTTATTGCGGTGTAGGCCTACTGTATTATTCGACTGATCGTTAATATATAATCTCTGACAAATATTATTCACTTTCGGGAAATATTAACAGTTCCTTTAGGACGTGGCGCTCTAAGTATGTAAACAGAGTTACGACTTACACTAAACACAACGGGATGGCTAATGATTCACGTATAAAGCGCATTCTTTAGGAGATGCTTTGTTATCTATCAAACTCATGCACACTACCGCACAATGCTGCACACCGATCTGCCGACCTTCACTAATTTTAATCATATATAAGGAGAACAGCCACTGACACATGTAGGGTCTATGAAATAGCATTCAATTCACTCCAAAACCACTATAATGTAAGTCGCAATTGCTATATGTAACCGGTCTCTCTAACCTTCAGTATATCAAGAAGATTGGGGTTTTCTGATTATTTATCGATATTCTCCAAATATAACAATATTCCATCAACTGATACAATTAATAACTGACAGTAAATAGCAGTAAAATAATGCGGTGTTTGTATGTTACAATATGAGCAGTTTGTGATATGCAGATTTGGTTTGGATTGATAACAGTTATACGTTTCTATGATCAAAGCCGTTCTAATGTTTGGCTAAAGTCTGAAACACAGAATAATTCCACAGCCGATGTTCTGGCATCAGGAAAAAAGGTAAACAAAGACCATAATGCATTGCCCGATTTCCCGGAGGCCTCTGTGCAAATAAAATGAAAATCGCTCTGATTGGTCGAGTGAACAAAGAACAAAGAAAAGTTATACGTGGACATATCAGCCGATAGATGTCGTCATCTGAACTACACTGTATCAAGAGTATTTTGGCGTATTGCGACATAAAATCGCTAGTTATGTCCGCTAAAGTACACATACAGAAGAAATGGCTTTTTATGTCCACTAAAACACCTGTACAGTAAGAAAACGGCTTTTTATGTCCGCTAAAACACCTACAGAGTACTTTGCGGGAAAAATGACTAGCTAGATCCGCAAAAGCCTTTACACCGCTCCCAGAAAATGGGATTTAATTCTATAAAATATAAAAAATCACAGTTTCTAAAGTATAAAAATACTCTAAACAGTTAGTCTTTCTTGCGCGGACGGCGTTTACGCAGTTTTTTGAGGCTAGCAAGAGTCCTTTTCTCTTTGGGGCGAGCCACTTTAATAGGAGGGCTATAACTCCTGGGTGAAGGGTGCAATACAATTGCATCGAAGGTTTAGGATTACGGTCGGTGTATCCGCCGGTCGAGGTACCTGGTTGATCGATATCAACTTCAGTGGAGCAAGGTTTAACGGCCTTTAGAGCGTGTTTTAGGACAGCAGCTCCTACTGGTCCCTGACGAGTCGTCTGAACGATAGCGGTAGGTGGACCGTGAGTAGTGAAAATTTCCTCGGTTTGATGATTCTTTTCAACTCGCGTTCTCGGGCTCTATAGGAATCGATATGCTTCTCCTCGAGCTGATTTTCCTCCGCTTGTTGTTGGAAGCATTCGTCTAAAACTCTTATAGAGTAGAGTCGTCCAAGTTCAATATATTCTTAGAGATTCTGGATTTCCTGATCGAACTGAGATAAAGCTAATTCGTTCACCGCTTGGACTTGCTGCTGCAATTTACGTTTCTCTAAACAATTGTAGGTTCCTTTTCCAATCTTTTGACGAATAGTGTCCAACGCGTTTCATACAACTCTCTCTTCCGCCTCGGTGACAGGTTGTATCGGGTTAAACCGGGACGATGATACGGTTGAATGGCGATATTAGATGTCCGCGTCCCAATCCGACTAGGTAAGATGGGCGAATATCTAGGGAGCCCACAACCGGAGTGCCACCGACTAACTGTTCGGGTAACACTAGAGATCTTTGAACAGTGAGTACAGTTCGGGAGGATCAGTGATACTATTAGGATCAAGAGTCTGAGGTCTCACTAGGAAGTGAGGAGGTCTGACCGAGTATTCCGGAACTCTGATCATTGGTTTATTTAAGGATCGTTCGAATCGAACGAGCGTAGGTGATACATCGAACAAGTTTCGCTCGAAACTCCCGTAAATATAGCGAGTAAAACCATGTTTAGCGCAACGTCTCTGCGGATGTTTATGTCTTTCCGTTTGTTGGTTGGGTTCATCGCAATAATACCAAAGACGCACGTCTTGTAGGGGAAACGCGGGTGATATTTATTCGGTTTTACAATGTTTCTCAAGAATTCCAAATATACGTTGGAGTTACCGCGTTTATCAGGTTCTTTAACATCTTCTCTTTCGAGTCGATTTCGAATAGAATTTTCGCATTCGATTTTCAGTTTATCGTTCCGACTCCGCTGGGTAGGATATTTAAATAGGGCCATTTCCCTTTTGGTGTCGACATCGTCCGTATCGTGTAAATCGATAGGATGACCAGTAGTTAAGAAGTCCATATGCGTACCATTACGATGCGTATAGCGAGCAGTGAATTTTCGATAGTCCAATTCACGAGTGAGTTGCTCCTGGGACATTGGCGGTTCGATATAACGACCATAGTCCTCCGTAGTAGTTGGACCAGCGTCGCTGCGTATTAAGCTATCAACAAATGCTTGCAACGGTAGAGCATATCGCTCCCTGATACCAAGATCATCTTCTATCAACTCAGACATAGCTGCTATATGAGTTTATCAATATTATAATGAGTTTATAATTAGGCTAGCGGGCGTCGCTGCCTACCCCTCACGGCCCCCGGACAGCGCAAGATCCTCAGCACTGATGCACTTTCGCCGATGTGCCTATCGCCAACATAGTAGCTGCACAACGACCACAACAACCAGAGCGAGTCACTCCACTGTCCGTCCCAAGGGCTAAGATTTACTTCAGGTTATTACTGCAGAGTTAGGGCTACTTTCACAATTGCGACTCGCTACTGTAAACACACTTTAGTAGTAACATTCACCTATAAACGCACAAATTCCACACAACTGTCACAAACCGCACACATTCGGGCCATTTGTCCGTTAGTCAAGTGCCTTCCAGAATGCCACGTTATTATTGGTTATCCTTGGATACTAGCAGTGTGCTATTTATTCTTTATGCTATTCAATGGGGCAAGCCTTTATTGTTCTTTTAACTCACTTCTAATTCTAGCGTGGTTGTTGCCATGGTGACATTATGGAAAGCTAGCGGTAGAATTAGGGTAATTCTCATGCATACAGATCTGGGATGCTATTTAATAGTAATTCTTTAATTGTCAATATTCCTCGTTATAAATGATTTTATGAATTTTATCGGCTATTGACTATATATTGGAGATTCTCGCACACTAATACACTTAATAGGGTGAATCTCCACTCCCATGATCTATTAATTAATGGAATTTTGGGAATGTTACAAATTGTATAAAAATGACAATTTATCAAATTCATTAAAAGATATGAATTTAAATTTATTCCCGTAAATTTTATTATTTAATATTAAATAGACACAATTTTATTCCAGAGCATGTCTGGGGACTAGGATCCTGAATTCTAGGAAATTTGTCCTTTTAAGAGTATCGGTAAGTGCTACGATATCTTAATCGACTAGAATTTTAAAGGATCTCAATTTTAACAGATTTTTATTTATAGATTTTCTAGAGTTAACTTGTAAGTATTTACTATATTGTATTTGTTTGACAGATTTTATAAATATTAATAGTTAATATTTAAGATGGGCACCGGTTTATTCCAGAACTTGTCTGGGGACGTTAACCACTGATTCTAGAATTTTGTCTTTCAAGTATATCGGTGGGTGCCGCGATATCTTAATCGACTAGAATTACAGATGGTCAAAGGGTTTAACAGATTTATTTTGCGTTTTACGCTACTGTTAAAGGGACATCACGCTACTATATGTATTATTTAATATACGGTATGAGAGCAATATCGCAAGAAGCAATGTCAGTGAGAAGAGGCAAGTCGTTTCCAAGGTCTACCCAGAGCTTGGTTTAGCCGAGACACGAGGATCTGAACTTTGCATTCCTAATACTCTACTTACCAATAATACTTGAATATAGTAGGAGCTTTATTGTACTTTAATAAGTACGGATATTTCATCTTACTGTAGTCACGTATTTATAATGTAATACGGACAGTAAGGAAAGAGAAAAAGAATTATTTCTCGCCGTCGCACTAAATATATAATATGTAAGTAATTAAGTAATAAACGCGAATATATATGGCACTAATCTACTAAATAATCGCTAAAATAACATTCTACTAAATAAAATTAAAGAAAACGATTATAATAAAATTACATAATAATACATACATAAATATAAAATAATAAGAACAAATATAAAATAATATAGTCACACACCCACTCCAGACGCTGTCACGTTGGGGAGTCCCTAGATGTTTGTTGGATTAGGGAGGTGGTCGTGGGAAGAGTATCTTGCCTTCCATAGTTTCCGGAGAGTTCTCTGTCTCTTTCCAGTAAACATAAACGACCAACTGGGCGATTGAGCTGCTGCGTCTCGAAGACAATTCCCGGTTTCTTAAAGTTACGTCGCATGACGACGACTTCTACCGATCGCACTGAACCGTCATCCGAGATATGAGTCTCGATGATGCGACCTGTCTGCCACCGCTTACGTGGAAGATCTGAATCCACAATAAGGACCATGTCTCCAGCGCTGACGTTTTCTTGCTGCGCAAACCACTTAGTTCGAAGTTGTAGCGTGGGCAGATAATGTTTTTCGAAATGGTCAGCGAAACGACGGGATAACAACTGCATAAGTTGCCAAGTTTGCCGGCAGTATTCGTCTCCGTCTGTGATTTCCGATCGTGGGAGCATGGCTACAGGTTTCTTCAGTAGGAAGTGCGCGGGTGTTAGCGCTTCCAGGGAATCGGGACTCGATGAGACTGGCATAAGCGGTCTCTCGTTGAGATAGGCGGCGATTTCCTCCATTAACGTCCGCAAAAGTTCGTCGGTGAGATACGCACGGCACGGCACTATAAAGTGAAATGCGGTCTTCACGCTTCTGATTAATCTCTCCCAACTTCCTCCCCACCAAGGGGCATCGGCGGTGTTGAAGGTCCAGCTAGACGCTGTTACCCTTAGCTGATCGTCCACCTGTCTTTGGTTCCAATCTTTGACGTAAGCCTTGATTTCATTGTTGGCACCAATGAAGTTCGTTCCCTTATCAGATCTCATCGTGTTACTAGTTCCAAAGCGAGCGATCTGTCGGCGTAAGCTCAATATGAAGCTGTTGGTAGATAAATCGTTCACCATATCGAGATGGATAGCTCTACAAATCATACAAACAAAGATGACACACCATCTCTTGACTATAGTCCTAGCACGATATACTTCAATAGGGCCAAATAAATCCACACTGGTATTAGTAAAGGGTGGTTCATAGAAGCTTACTCGTTCCCTAGGTAATTCTGCCTCTCGCTGTGTTAAAGGCCTACTGAATGCTTTCCTACACGGTATGCAGTTCCTAAGAACTTGGTTCAGAGCTCTACGGGGTTTATGAAAATAATAGCGAGTTCGAATTTCGCTAAGAACTCGTTCTCTACCAGCATGATAAAGCTTACTGTGAACATCTACAATCATCTTGATTTGTATTTCAAGATTTCTAATGAGTATGGGAAACTTAGTGTCAAAGGATAATGGAGCATTAGTTAGTCTTCCTCCAACACGTATTAACCCATCTATCATTGTGCTAGAGAAACGATCCCTTAAGCGCATCTGTGGATTTCTCAATAACAGGAAATACTTATCGGAATCCTCATAGCATTGCAGGAGTCTCAGTATCTGCTTATTGGTTTCTTCATGCTCCTGGTGACTGATCTTCTCCTTCAGAAACCTGTCGGATATCTTGTATTTGGGAAGATCTTTAACAACATGGACCTGCGCAGATATCAGTGGAGCGGTATCACTAGTGGTCTTCGTCCTGGAGTAGTGATGATGAAAACATCGCTTTAAATATGTAACGGCCTTACAGAGCCGATTCCAGGAACTATAGTGATGTATCGCTCTCTGCAGGAGAGGTGAGAGTCCTTGCGAGACGTCTGGTATTCCAGATTTCCAATCTCTCTCTCTGATTTCCACAACAGACTTATTTGTGGCTGTGGGTTTCGGATCCAAAGCGTCGTCTCCGGAAGTGTGTAGTACAGACAGATCTACTACGGGTTTAAATAACTTCGATTTACTCGCCCGAGTTTTAGGTTTGACTTTCTCCGCTCCCTTGGCCTGTCTAATCTCCGCCGTAGTAAGATGAGGAGGCCATTCATCCTCTTCTTTGCTTAGGAAGTCGGGTCCACCTAACCAGTCTGGAGTATCTATCAATTCTTGTGGAGTTGCTCCCCTGGAAGCGATGTCGGCTGGATTAATCGTTCCGGGGCAATGTCTCCATTGATCTATCTTCGTGCGACTAAGTATAATGGCTACTCTGTTGGTAACGAAGACGCTGAACTGACAGACTTCATTGGTTATATACTCCAACACGAGTAAAGCATCGGTCCAATAGACAGTTTTCTCCAGTGGATAGTCGATCTGTTCTGTTACATTCCGGCCGATGGCTGTAGCGTATAGAGCCGCTTTTAACTCCGCTCGAGGAACTTTCAACTTGTTGTTTATCAAGGCCTTAGAGGTAACCAAGGCGACCTTGATTCCATCCGGAGTTTCAACTCTCAGGTAGGCTACTATACCTATTCCCATATCGCTGGCATCTCCAAACACATGGAGTTGATAGGAATACGTAGGGAGAACATGACCAAAATATGAACGGGAAATTATAAAGTTCTCGATGGATGGTAGAGAATCTTCCCATTTCATCCACTTCTTTAATAGTTCTCCCTTAAGTGGATCGTCCCATGAGTGGTTTTCAAGCCACATTTGTTGTACTAAACTCCGAGCAATCAATATAACTGGGCTAATAAATCCCAATGGATCGAAATAAGTGCTCAGGATACTTAGACAAATCCGTTTAGTCCGAACTGGATTATCTCGCTGTTTTAGCTGGAAAAACAGGATATCTCTCTCTGTGTCCCATTTCAAACCAAGCGTCTTGGTTTCTGGAAGATCGTCCTTGATTAGGTCTAGATCTTTAACTCCTCGGTCTTCTACCGGGATCGATTCCAGAAACTCACGGGAGTTGCTGGTGAATTTAGTTAATCGAAATCCACCTCTTTTCAAGCACTCTACCGTTCCTTTGGCGACATCAATGGATTCTTCCACCGATGGGAGGGACTTTAAATTGTCGTCCATGTATATATCCCGTTTGATGTTGTCGATAACCTCTTTAGAGAAGGCGTCCCGGTTGTCATCAGCAGTGGTGCGCACCACTGAGTAGGCGTTTGAAGGGCTTGAGATGATCCCAAAAGCCTGGATGGTCATCCAGTACTCCACCGGTTTCTGGTTGAGGTCTCCTTCAGGCCACCACAGAAATCGTAGGCTGTCTCGATCCCTATCCAGCGCCTTAACTTGTAAGAACATGCCTTCTATATCGGAGGCGAAAGTGATTGAATATTGTCGTAATCTTAAGAGTATTCCCAACAAGGATTGGAGTAATTTGGGTCCTGGCAACAACTCGGAATTAAGGGATTGGCCCATGTAGAGGGTGGAGCCGTCAAATACTACCCGGTCTTCATTGGGTTTACCGGGTTTGGGAATGTAATGATGTGTTAGATAGTACGTTCTCTCAGTTATGGGTGTTTCTTCCGGTACTCGCTCCGCATATCCCTTGTCAATAAATTTCTTCAACTGAGTCTTGTACATTTCCTTAGCTGAAGCATTTGCCGTAAGGCGTCGATATGGTTGCGCAATTCTTTTCTCCGCCAAGGGTCGGTTGTTTATAAATTTAGGTTCTCGCTTTCGAAATGGTAGACCGATTTCATATCTACCTTGATCTTTAAGAAAATGTGTAGTTGTCTCCTGGATCTGCTTGGCTCTTTCTTCTTCTACCGATAGGGCCTTATTGTAGGAATTGGGCTCTACAGCCTCTTGAGTAAAGAATCGTACGGCGTGTTCATCGCGAGTCTTCGCGTTGTAGCGATCTATCACTTCATTCAGTTCGTCGTTGTAATCAACTTGTTCAGCTGGATGAATGAGGTGACATAGGTTCACTTGGTTTTGCCAAGTTTCGTTTTCCGTAAGGAGGTCGATGGTCTTCTCCTCGTCAAAGAGTTGGTGGATGTCGTCATTATCTGAGGAGTATGGTGTTCCCTCAGTTATGTCGTCTACCTCACTGAACTCCTCTTCCCATTCACTTACCTGGTATACCCGTTCTTTGGGTAACCTTTCCATGAGAGTTCTACGGGAAGGGCCAGTAAAGTACCAACCTACTCTAGTTCTTCCCGCATAGGCTTGTAGTGGTTGCGGTTGAGCAGGCCGTTTCTCCAATGTCTCAAGCGCCTCATGCGCATTTTGGCCGATGAGTATTTGCACTCCAGGGTAGTCTGTGTTGAATCTAGGTATCTTAAGCTGCTGGGTGAAATCATCCTCATCCCAGTTATAAGGTTCCACTTGGCTGGTAGCGAAGTTCTTTATCGCCACCATTTTTACTGACCTTATACTGTGTTCTCCTAGTTCATCCTGGGGGGTGGACAACGCACCTACATAGTAATCTGCAATTACTGTAGATTTCCAAACCTGCATAATTCCTGACATGTTTAACTTAGTTCGGAACTTGGGTTGTCCAGCAAAGATGTCTTCGGCTAGTTCTTTGTCGATGAATGTTCCTGTGCTGCCGGAGTCAAGGAGGGCGTTCACTATATAACTCTTGTCAGGACCGTGGACTCTCAACTGCACTACGGGAAATTCTCGGATTCCTACGTTGGAAGTTGGTGCTTTCACAGATGGTTGTCGGTCAGGAGTAGTTAGGGGGAGCTCATTGTCGGTTTCCTTCTCATACGTAAGTGCTCGATACACTGCGGTATTTATTAGGTAACAGGATTCGTTTTCGTCGGAGAATTCGTCCGTATAGAATCCTTCCATCTCAGAACTTTGGTCAGTGTCGTTCACATCACTGAATTGGACATGTAGTTCGGACTCACTTACCTGACTCGGGCTGTTTCGTTCGAATTCAGTGTGCAACAAGATATGATGTTTCACGCCGCACTTTGCACACCTTGCGTCGGAGTAACAGGTTTGCCGTTGGTGTCCTTTTCTGAGGCAATTATAACACAACCGCTTATCCCACATGACTTCACGTCTACCTTTTAGTGATTTCTTTAAAAATTTATCACACACACTTAAACGGTGGGGCCCTTTGCACAGCGCACATTTTGGTTTGATGTTACTCACCTTACCTTGGGTAACGTTGTGCACTCTCGTTCTTTCCTCGGGCTTTCTTCCGCGAACTCTATTAGGAGACGTAGGAGGAGTTTTTGTTACCTGTTCTCTCCTGTCATTGGTTCGAGACTTAAATTTACTTACGTCTTTAGGCGCTTTGTTGACATAGTAAGATCTTTCAGTGTCTTTCCCGCTGTCCTCTTCTTGAGAAGCCTGGCTTTCGCCGTCGTCTGTATGACACACTGGTGTTACCTTTCTCCTAGAAACGGGTTTCTCACTTACCTTATTTTCCGGTGTCTTCTCTCTGGACTGCTTTAGGAGTTGTAATTTTACCTCTCCATCTAAGAATGACATGAGATCAGCCATGGTAGGGTCTCTTCGTTGTTGTTCCATCATATATAAGACTTTCTTGTCCCAGCGTGTACCTACTCCACCCTTTGGTAAAGTAGAGGCCACGGCTCCAATAACCATAGAACTCTGATATTCATGAGACTTACCTGGCCAATCTAATTGTCTACAGAACTCCTGAATCTCATCGGAAAACTCTATAATCCCGCTGCTAATGAACTTTCGGGGCGCTACCAATTTTGCATACAAATACCTAGCTATGTTATTCCTATTACCATACCTGATGTTTAGTGTATCCCAAACTTGTCTTAATCCATCTGGATGTCCAATAAACGTTAACGCCATTAACTTGGGAGATCCTTCCAAGCACTCGATGAGGAATCTAAGTTTCTCTCCGTTAGATAGCACAGAGTTCTGTATGTTATCTTTGTAATATTCATTAAAAGGTAACCATTTCATCTCATCTCCATTGAACTTGACGATCTCTCCCACCTTTACCGCTTGACGGGCTTCGGTTCTAGCCATTTGACGCGTAAAACTTTCTTGGGCCATCGTATTATTTAATATCGAGTTATCGGTATATAAATTTCTCGGATTATGATCAGGTCTATATGGAATATCATTGTCAACAGGTTTATAATTACCCTTAATAGGGTTTACTATAGGAGTTTCTACTTCACTAGCAGTATAGATGCGTGTAGGCTCCACACCTTGCGCATGAAATACTTCAGACCTAACAGGTTGACACATTGTTACAGGGGGTGGTGGTATACCCTTTTGTATATTTACTAATTTATCGCGTTCTAACGCGATACTCTGCTGCACTTCTTGCAACTCTAACCTGCCCTCTTTGACTGTTCCCTTTAACTGCTGAACAGTCCCTTCCATCTCCCGGACCTGGTGAGAGGAACACAAACGGTGTTCCCTCAGCTGCCCGAGCAGGAGACCCATCTCCCGCCGTCCCTCATCCACCCACTCTACCGCCGAAGCGGGAGCCGCCAACATAGTAGCGGGTAGATGAGGGACAACAGGCGACAAATCGTTGATATTTCGCTCGGAGTCCAGGACAGGAACTGTCTCAGGGGGGGGTTCTGTTGGGCACAGGTAGTTTAGTGCTGTGCAAAGGGAATTTAGAGGTAGGTTCTGGGAGTACAGGTGTCTCTATCACCGAAGGGGTGGCTTCGAGAACAGGCCTAATTATCTCAGGCTCATCTACTATAGTAGGGAGTCTTTCTATTCTAATAATTTGGTCTGTGGGTTCTGTACTACCTAAGTCTGTGCTAGCTAGTTGCCTTCTCACAGCTGGGGGCAAATTAGGCAATTTCTGACGGTGGGGCGTTCTTCTATGCCTACTTAGACGAGATCTATTTCCTCCGCCTTCAGGATCGGTGGTATCGCCTTCATCAGATGATGTAAATCCCTGTCTTTTGGGAGTAGATCGACTCATCATCTGCATTTGACTAGCTGTTAACTGTTTATTGAAGTTGTCTTGCTTCTCCTGAAGATTTTCCAACTCTAGTTGGGTTGTCTCTTCAGATGCCCTCCGTTCTGCTTCTGCCACCGCCGCTTTTCTTTCCACTTCTGCCGCTGCCACTGCCGCTTTTCTTTCCACTTCTGCCGCTGCCACTGCCGCTTTTCTTTCCACTTCGACCGCCTTTCTTTCCGCTTCTGCCTCTGCCGCTGCCGCTGCTGCTGCTGCTGTCTTTCTATCTTCTATACGTTTTTTCTTCACTTGTTCTTCTTGAACCCTAGCGATGCGGATGCTTTCATCAAATTTAGCTTGGTTCGCAGCTAACATTTCCGCATCTATTGCGTCCAACACAAACTTGGCTCCTTCACTATTAGGACGAAGTCCAGCCAGCCTTCTCCTCAACTCTTCGTCACCTAGAAATCGTTGATAGTCTGACAGATAGATGTCTATAGCATCCTTCTTCTGCGGCTTCTCTGCTGTCGCTTCGCTTTCCACTTGAGAAAAGGTAGCGTCTGTTGATTCTCCGTGGGTTGAGCGCTCAGCCAGCTGAAATTTCCACTGGGCCGTTCCTTGAACCTTGAGACTCACCCGCTGGAACCAAGTCTTTACGGCAACTTGCAACGACGTGTCTTGTCTTCTTTTCGAAGCCTCCCCAAAGGCCGATAGGATTAGTCTGATTCTTAGAATTCTTTCTCGAACTTGATAAAGCAGCTCTCCCTGCTCTTGAGGTCCTTGGGGTTGTTGAAACAGTTGTTCCTCTAATTGCTCCAAAGAGCTGAAGAATCCCTGTACATATCCTGCTGCCGACCTCTTCCACACAGCTGGATCACTAGTGTCTTTGGTCACTCCCATCCTGTGTATGTCTTCCCAGGCAGCTTCCGATAAGTCAAACGGGACTCCGGGTCCGGGGAAGTTCCATTGCGACTCGACAATAGACTTCAGTTCCTCTCTTGTGTATCCCGCATAACTATCCCTGGTCGATCGCTTACTTCTCGCCCAATCAATTTGGTGTTCCTCCACCGCAATCAATACCCTAGTGAGTACGGCTGCAGGAAGGATGAGAAGGGGATCCGAATAAACCGCATCTGCCATCTTTGCTCCGCGCTCGGGTGTCAGCTCTACAGTATCCGAACTACTGGAGCTGTCGGGCTGCTGAGAAATAAGTTATCGGCTCGAGTGTTGCTGCTGTTTAACAGCTGCTTCTTGGTCCCGCTTGACTTGAGCCCGAGTGCCTATGATAGACCTACGGTGTTGGACTAGCCTAGGGTCTGATACTACTACTGGAGGGATGATCTTTCTTACAGTAGGAGGTGAGTTGAACTTCGGTCTCACACGTTCCACACTCCTGTCTGGGTCACAGATGGTTGTATCTAGGAGACTGTCTGACAGGTTTTGCTTTGTGTCAGACATGTTTGTTTGTACAGTTGAATGCCTACTGCTATATTACAGTTAAAGCAAGTCTAGTAATTCAGTATCAACTGTTAGCCTAGTAATTAATTACCGATATCGTTACTCAGTATAACGCGATATATTTACAATATATTAGAATACCGGTATGCACTTATAGTATATATATAAGTATTATTACAGACTAGGTTTGTCACAGAATACCGGTATATAATTTCAGCGCAAATATATAGAAATATATAATAAGCCTATCGTGAATACCGGTATACAGCTTACACTTATAGTATATATAAGTATAATTATAGACTAGAATTAATTACAGAATACCGGTATATAATTTCAGCACAAATATATAGAAATATATAATAAGCCTATTGTAAATACCGGTATGTCAATTATTTTAGAATAATTGAATTTCTGAATTTTAGGGTTACTTGGTTACTTTACTTTACTTTATTACCGTTATTTAAGCAGTAGTCCAACTGATATTAAGACCTAATTGTTGTATGACAGGCCTACTATTTTATAAATCGGTTTGAGTTGATTTATAATATATATACCCGTTTAATGGGTTTCGTTACAATATTTGAAATAAATGTTATTATTTCTGGGAAGGAGTCACTACACAGAAGCTGTACGCTCTCAGTGAAGTGCTACTTGTTGGACACTAAAATAAATAATTCTAATTTGCCTAAGTTACTTATTACTACAAATTATGTACAATTGCGGGGTGAGATTACACGTATGAATTTTTAGGGTTAATTTTACAAGAAATTTACAAACCAACCTAAGAAGGGGTTAGAATTTCTGGTTATTACAAACGGACAGGATACTACGGTATTTGAAAATAATAAAGCAGTAGTAAATATATTGCGTTGTCTAGATAGGAAAAATACCACCGTCTGACGACTTATAGCCGTAGCGCTATAAGTATTACGTTATGTACCGGGAGTGTTCCTACCTAGAAGTTAATTACCGCAGCCTACTATAGCTAACGTGCCTATTAACCACTTTACAACACAAATATACTGCCTACACACTAATTACCTTCGGAAAGCACTGTACACTAAACCCTAAATTAGGTACAAGTACTTATACAACAAATAACCAGCAGTTAAAAATACTTGTACAGCTAAAAGAACCACGGTATCTGCCGGAGTGACCAGAGCATAAAATCACCAGTCTTTACCTACGCCAAACAGTCCTGATGTAGTACCGGGGTTAATTTAACTATAACGGTATGTATAACAAGCACAATTACTGTAGGAATAAACTTGGGGTATGTGAATTTTGCGAATAATCGCATAAACTCTGAATAATAAATATTACGCTACCCGTACAGACTACACAAACAAAATACAAACCAAATGCTGGCAGACTACTATCAAGCCAAATAAACTACAGTATATGCAGACTCCGAAATGGTTAGTTAGTATGCGTTCTAACCGAGTAGTACGACTTATTCTTTCGGGGGGGATTTACCTTACAGCACTGGAAGCCCCCACGTTCCTAACTAGTACTTTATCGGACATACACTCTACACACACTGCAATCTCTTCAGACTTAACAACAACCAGACAACAATCCAGCCTACAAATTATCTGTACAATTTGAGCGGGCTTACATGCCTTCTGCTCAATATTAACTTACAAATAAATAAAACTGACAGAAATAAGTAAAATCCCAATAAAAAACCAGGGGGGCCCTCCCTGATTAAATATCAAGACCTACCGGTATATAATTATCAAAATCGAATAATACTGATGTACCTGTACTGCTGTAAGTACCGGTTCAGGTGGTTAGGCAGCCAGGCCTACTGGTTACCGGTCGACCGGTACTTTTACCTTTATTGCCTACGTTGCAATAAAGAAGCAATAACTGTTATTGTTCTTACCAGAACAATAGACAACTATATTTATTGCCTACACTGCAATCAGAAGATATAACTGTTATTGATCTTACCAGAACAATAGACAACTATATTTATTGCCTACACTGCAATCTGAAACCAATAACTGTTATTGTTCTTACCAGAACAATAGACAACTATATTTATTGCCTACACTGCAATCTGAAACCAATAACTGTTATTGTTCGCGCTTTTAGACCTTTAGCAGTTTAACCTGCCAAATTTAGGTGTCTTTTGGTTATAAATCGACAAGAATGACAAGTATTTGATACACATAAAGCTACATTAGCCGAAGCCAGCCTATGCGCGATCATTCACCCACGGTTAAGGGAGACTGGATTCGGATGCTCTGACCTTATTGCGGTGTAGGCCTACTGTATTATTCGACTGATCGTTAATATATAATCTCTGACAAATATTATTCACTTTTGGGAAATAATAACAGTTCCTTTAGGACGTGGCGCTCTAAGTATGTAAACAGAGTTATGACTTACACTAAACACAACGGGATGGCTAATGATTCACGTATAAAGCGCATTCTTTAGGAGATGCTTTGTTATCTATCAAACTCATGCACACTACCGCACAATGCTGCACACCGATCTGCCGACCTTCACTAATTTTAATCATATATAAGGAGAACAGCCACTGACACATGTAGGGTCTATGAAATAGCATTCAATTCACTCCAAAACCACTATAATGTAAGTCGCAATTGCTATATGTAACCGGTCTCTCTAACCTTCAGTATATCAAGAAGATTAGGGTTTTCTGATTATTTATCGATATTCTCCAAATATAACAATATTCCATCAACTGATACAATTAATTAATAAATATCAACGAAAACGTTTGTCTACCATGCATATGTTCTCCATGGGGCCGCCAAAGCACAAGATTGTGCTCAGGCTGGTCCTCACGGCGAAAACAATGTCCTGCAAAGCGGAGGCAGCTTCGTTCTAGTGTCAAGCTTGGGGGAACCAATGAGACACCTCCAATGTTATCCAAATCCTGGAAAGCCCATTCAAAGCTGCCCATGCCTTTCCCTTACGTATTCGAAAGTCCTCACCTGACTTCCGGATCCATGATAATCCAGGTGAAATCAGTCATCCACATGTTCAAGCATACCATCCTTTGAGCTTATGCTCATCCGATCAGAGATTTGCCGAGGTCTATCATAGTGAACTGTCAAAATTTTGGTCTTTTTGGAGATAACAAAAAGATCAACACGAGAAGCCATGTTCTAATGAGCTGAGGAGCCATTGGGCTCCCTCTCGTGATTCTGAGAGTACTCCTAAGTCATCAGCATAGTCTAGATCAGTTAGATATGTACTTATTGGCAGAATATATGAAAAATACGCATTAAAGAGTACTATAAGTAGGTACATACATTATAATTACATTGAAAATAGGTATACAGTATGCTACAGATGGACGTGGAGAGAAACACCCAGGCTCAGAGGCTCTCTCTCATGAGGTTTTTATAAAATAGAATATATACTATACAGTACTGTATATTATTATGGAAAAAAAATAATAACCATAATATAGCATTAGAAAAATATTGTGTTACCTTGCGTAATAGTATATTTGCAATATCGTTAGATTGACATCCAACAACTTGCGCGAGAAACCAAGAAAATTCAAAGTAGTACTTTCTACTGTATCAGCTGGCAGCTCATTCAAAATATTGGCAACGCGTGAAGAAAAGGCGTGTTTATACTGTTTACATAAATAACGAGGAACATGAAGTTTCTTACTATGGCCCGCAGCCTGGAGCGCAAAGACACGGGTGAAGAATTGATAAAAATCCAGGTCGACATGACCTGTTTCTACAGTAGGCCTAAAGCAGTTGCTAGGGAAAGGTGGTTGGTACATTAGCAGATTAGTATGCCTACACAAACACAGGACACAGCGCTACATAGCAGCGTACTGTAGTAGGCCTACTGCTACCAACTACCGGTACCTACCCTAATATAGTAATAAATACCATTACTACAATATAATTATTACAGAATTACTGTATTAATTTTACTTTAGTTATTTACAGAATAGGAGTATCGGTACAGAGTGCGGTAAGA
>JAUCBJ010001278.1:0-47372 GCA_032718475.1 Nemertoderma westbladi
TGTGCCAATGTGTTAATTGCCGGTGATATTAATGATTTCTCCCGTACATCGTCTCATGTACATGCAGTCAGCCAATTTCTACAGGAATTAAATTTTGGCCGTATGTGGGATATATTCCCTATTGATTTCACTTATACTTGTGTCAGGGAACAGTCTGTGTTTCATTCTACGTTAGATCACTTTTTTGGTAATAGTATGTTACTCGACAATGTTGTGGAATCAGATGTGATACATTCCGGTTCATTTATCTTGCACACTGCCAATTTTTATAAAGTTTGATATTGGTGTTTTAAATATGCCGGCTGGTAATTTAACTGGTAATAGCAGTAATAAATGTCGAGCCTAATTTTAAACGAGCCTCATGTGAAAAACAACGTGAGTTTAGTGCTAAATTAACTGGGGCACTGAATAATTTGGAATCTTTTTCGGACATTTCGTTGTGTAACTATCTTTATTGAACTGTTACTGTATTTGTTATTTTGTACGGATATTTTGTACGAGTAACTATTATTTCGTCCAAGGACTGTTATAACGTCCGAGGCGAAGCCGGGGACTTATAACACGTCCCTTATAACACGACTTGTAACACAAAATAACAAATAACAGTTCAATAAATGTGTTGTCTCCCTGAGAAGGTTAACAATTCTAAAAGGGTTTAGTTTGGGGGAGAGTAAAGAAAATGGGGCATGGAATTTTTGGGGGATAATATAAATAACGGTATTTATTACGGACTCTATTTAAAAATCTCAATATTTTAGCGGGAAATAATACAGTAAAACAGTAATAAAGGTAATTTAAGCGTTTTTATTTAATTTCTCTATGTAAATAGACTGACCATTGATGATGTTACAGTAGAAAATTTCCTCCCTCAATATTTCGATTGCGGGCAGGTGACAGACTAATCAGTTTAATTAAATTATTACTCATTGTTGCTCTTTCTTCATTGGCGGAAGACATATTTCACGGCTCGGGTCTCTCTGCGAAGTCATGCTGTGAAGCTGATCCTCTCATGGGGGTTTTTGCTTAATTTAGTGGTCGAGGAGAACATTATACTGTAGGCCTACAGTAGATACATTGTGACACAGCTGTAGTTAATTTGGCAGAATGGTTGGTCAGCGTTTCTAAGAGATGGATCTACCGTTTTGTGATACTCACTCCAAGGCACTCAGGACTTAGGCGACGCCCATTCCCACCATTTTCATTCTCATACCTCTGCCATCGGACTATTTAACATACAAACCACTCTAGAACATATTATGTATTTTGTTACATTATTATGACAACTTATCAGCGTTCTGGTGATATCTCCGCAACGCAGCGTAGTACTTATTTACAGCTTTGCGGCCTATATGACGGAATCCTGCAAAGTATTCACAACTTAATAGCAATAAACTCCTAAACGTCTTGACTGTTCTCAGTCTATCGATGAGAGCCACGACTGTAAGTGTAACATTATTTACGTTACCTTTGTTACAATAACTGCAAGCAATTTCTTAAAAAGGATATCAGTTTCACTTATATCACATTTCAATATTTAAATATAATAATTTTAAGCGTTGAAAACGCAGACAAGTTCACATAATGTAACACGTTCGTGGGGCCTTCGCGCAGCACGAGGCCCAGTTATGAGATACAAATTAAAATTGTGCGACTGTATCACAAAATCATGTTATGAGAGATTAACCCACACCACCAATTAATCAAAGAAAGGGGGACAGTACGTGTTCACCCCTTTTAATCTGCACCCCCCCCCCCCTCCCCCCACCCACCAATACATAACCGCGACATCTACCACCCACGGAAGGGTAGCACGAACTTATTTCCAAACGCACGTTCAATATGCAAAGCCAGGTGGTTTATAGGAATATAATCAATGCAGTACTCGTCTTCATTATAAGCCTCTTTGCGTTCGACCTGTTTTGTATTAAAATATATTTATTAAACGCAGGCTGACGCTCTTTATAATAATAATACCTAGGGATGCCAGCTTCCAGACTTTCAATCTTTACTGCCACGCAAACCCCGCAGAGGAAGTTTTGGTTTGAGAGATCAAGCCCATCGGCAATTGGTGTTTCAATTTCGGTCCAGGAACTCTGCACAACCTGCCGGAGCATTCAATCTTAGCTGTGGTCCATTCCCGTGGTTTCGGCTTCCTTTTCTTCGTCCCAATGACAGATTCTTCTGAAGACGTTCGATTCGCTTTCAGTTTATTGTTGGCGTTTGTGTTTTGAAGTTGTATTCGAGTGGACAGTCGCGCCGGTTTCGAGGTAACCATACCGACCTGTGATAAGCGTTGGTTTTGTTGAGTGCCGGTATTCATCTTCTCTCACCTCTTCAATGTCAGATGTTGCAAATACTGATAACACGAATAACGGTATATATTTCAATACTTGTCAATAGTAATATATATAATTTAGATAACTATTTTATATCTGTACTGTTGAGCAAACTCTACATAAATTCCAACCTGTGTATCGCCGGTAGTGCTGTTGCTGCAGTGCTGTGCAAGTGTGCTGAAGTGCTAGTTGCCACCGGTCAGCCGGTACCGGTAGTAGGGTGGTACCTACGGTGCGCACTACAACGGCAGTACAGCAATACGGTGTACCGTGCCAATGACTGAATGATTAGCGGTAACTATCTAAACTATTATATTATTATTACCGGTGCCGGTACTGGGCTATTAGGCCTAAACTATAATCACCGCAAGGGTTGCGCAGGGCCATGTTTAATTAGATTACATGATATGGCATGTCTGCAGTGTATGGTACCGGCTGACCAGTATTGCAGTATTGACTGATTGCAGGATTCTCGATTCAGGGATTGAGTACAGCCTGACAGTACCGGTACACATGGTACATGCAGACAGCCACAATGTATTGCAAAATTTGTCAGAAACCCAGCTGATTTATCCTACAGTAATAATAATTTAACGCATTTTAAATTTGGATAAATAAATTTATTATAACTGCAATAACAGTTACACTGATGCTGCACGAAGGCCCCACGCAAATTCTACTTGGAAAATTTTCAAACTTTTGCCAAACAACATGTGTACCAAGTTTGGATAGATTTCATCAAGGATTGGCCGAGTTATTAACGTTTAAAATAAAATACTGAAAAAAAAACGCGACAGAACGACAGAACGACACGTTCGTGGGGCCTTCGCGCAGCACGAGGCCCAGTTATGAGATACAAATTAAAATTGTGCGACTGTATCACAAAATCAGGTTATGAGAGATTAACCCACACCACCAATTAATCAAAGAAAGGGGGACAGTACGTGTTCACCCCTTTTAATCTGCACCCCCCCCCCTCCCCCCACCCACCAATACATAACCGCGACATCTACCACCCACGGAAGGGTAGCACGAACTTATTTCCAAACGCACGTTCAATATGCAAAGCCAGGTGGTTTATAGGAATATAATCAATGCAGTACTCGTCTTCATTATAAGCCTCTTTGCGTTCGACCTGTTTTGTATTAAAATATATTTATTAAACGCAGGCTGACGCTCTTTATAATAATAATACCTAGGGATGCCAGCTTCCAGACTTTCAATCTTTACTGCCGCGCAAACCCCGCAGAGGAAGTTTTGGTTTGAGAGATCAAGCCCATTGGCAATTGGTGTTTCAATTTCGGTCCAGGAACTCTGACAATGGGAGCATTCAATCTTAGCTGTGGTCCATTCCCGTGGAATCTCGTCTTCAGCACAAACTCTGAACCCGCGAAATCAAAGTCAAAATGTATTCGTTTCGATTCAGTATGGATTGAAACAAAGAAATCACATTAATTTAAAAGGTGTTGTTGATCTTCCGTGGGTCAAAAAGGCGTTACATTTAGGTAATTTAATAGATTACAGTCCCTATCTCATTCTAGATACCGTTTCTCAAACTGGGTACCTTCTTTCTTACCTCACTCTTACTAACTCACACCATGTCTGGTTTACTCAAACCCAACTCTAACTCGCGTAACCCCCCACTGTGCACTGTGTAGCATTCATACAACAAGCTGTCTGTGTATAATGACCCACTCGCTTCTGTTATACTCTGCCTACTGGTACTTGATGGTCTCCTGCTGTTACTGTATAAATATTCCCGTAACTTGATTCCCCAACTTGATTTGTTTGTGTGTAATTAACTCCGGTAGACAGCGAGAATTAACTTGCAGACTCAGTGACTCAATTTATTTTTAAATTTCAGAATAAAAAAATTATATGCTAAATTATTAAACTGAAGATGTATTAATTTTTATTACATTTATTAAGTATGTATGACTCATACAAGGTGTACTACTGTAAATAACGTTATTTAGTACACCTTGGACTAATAACATATTAATGTTATTTTACTTTAAAATATAACCGTATAATATAACCAACCAATTTTATAACTTTATTTTAATGTCGTGCATATTTCGCTAATGTTTCTAATGTTTAACTTTAATGTTTTACTAGTGTTTAATTCTCTATTCGCAATATATCCGGGTGTGGGTATACCGGACAAAGGGGCCAGAGGAAACCTCTGTAATTATAGACAGGGCCATATTTACGGGAGGGGGGGGGGGGGGTGTTGCGAGGTCCCCTATGTACTAATAATTCTTAATTAACCATTAGATTTTTAAACTGATATGTCTTGTAAGGCACCAATTGACATCAAACAGACAGACAACAGAGCACCAATTTCCCCCAACAATATTCCCAGAATTAAAACTTTCTCTACAAACAGACCGAGCCAGTGTGGTTTAGTTAACAACATACATTTAGTAAAGCCCCCAAAGGAACTGCGTCATTGACATGTCTTTTATGAGCCACACCGCAAACCGGCCTGCCCTGCTATGTAATTCGACCCATTAACTCAAAAGCCCAAGCAGCAGACAGAGGCCCCTTCCCCATGTGGTGCCTCACTCAACCAGAGTAATTATCCATCCCGTACAGGAAGAGTAATGCTGAGTATGACACAGTTGGAAGTCAACCTATCTCAAACCATGGCGCCCGACTCTAGTTTGAGTTAGATTGAGCTGGCTGCATTTTCTGATTTCTCAACTCTTACCCCAGTCTTACTTACTGAAATTCTCCGTTGACTATCATTAGTAAAAGGTTTGAGAAATAATATTCAAAATGAGATAGGTACTGTATAAGAACACAATGGAGTCTGACATTACACGTAAGCGCGGTCAATTCATAGGAAAACTCAACGCCCTTCGCCAAGAATTGTATTTTGCAGACCGGTACCAACTGTGTAATATCCAACGTTTATATGCAACGAGTTTTTACGGCAGCAGTTTATGGGACCTGTTTTCTCCAGTGTACTAGAATTTATAGCGCGTTTTTACGGCAGCAGTTTATGGGACCTGTTTTCTCCACAGTGTACTAGAATTTATAGCGCTTGGAACATTAATACATTAGGATTATTTTTGGTTTACCTCGATTGACTCACAGATTTATTGTTGAAAATGTAGTCAATTTTATGCATCCCTGTATTATGTTACAATCGAGATTTGTGTCATTTAGTTGTAGTTTACTGTCTTACTGTCTTCAATCAAACCATCCATTCGTTTTTTGGCTGAATTGTGTTTGTTCGATTACAGATCGCGAGCCGGTTGTAATTTAAGAAAAATTGGTAATTTGTGCAATTGGCGTAATTTACGGTCATTAACTGTTAAGAATGTAAAGCAATTATCATATGTGCCGTGCGGTATTGATAACTTATGGAAGGTCAATTTATGTAAAGAATTATTCAATTGTATCTCAGATAACTGGGAGATCCCTTATTTTAGTACAAACGAATTAAACGATATATTGGAGTATATAGCCACAGTGTAAACGATTTAATATTATTTTTTGTGTATTTGTCTCATATTGGTTGTGCATCTATTCTATTCATGTGCCATCATTAATCCTGGTTTGTCTGTTCCTGTTGGCTCTGTATTTACTTACTTTACACTCGATTTGTGCTACCTAGTTATTAGTATACTTTTCTACGCTGTACTTATTACTGTGTTAATAACGTACGATATTAAATTAAATAAATAAATAAATAAATAATCGCCACCTTCATTAGCCTCGTTGCGCTCGTCCTGAAGGCTCCAAGCAAATTCAACGGGAAAAATTTCTCAGCTTTTGCCAAACAACATGTGTACCAAGTTTGGTTAGATTTCATCAAGGATTCGCCGAGTTATTAACGTTTAAAATTGGACACGACAGAACTACAGACACACCGATTGAGTTTGTGGTACCCGTGTGCTTAGCTCGCTTACTTTCGTGGCTCGCCCCACATAATATGGTGACTGGTTCTACAGTTAGTGTAAGCACAAGTCACATCACTAGCTAACAATAAGCCTAGTGCAGTGCGCAGTTCAGTTTGTAGGCCTACCGTACAGGAAGTAAGTAGTTGCCAATATCAATCACTCCCATCTTTCACATGGTAATATGAAATCTGTACTGATTATATTAAACCTTAAACAGCAATACTGTATGACTACGATATACAATATTAAAATATTGCAAAGTATTACACTAGATTTGCTTGCATTTAGCTTAGATCTTTATTAATTCTCATACGTTTTAAAAACTAATAAATAGGCCTATCGACATCCAAAATATCAAGGAAGGAAGAGCAATGGATGTCAATCACGAAGTTTCACTTTTGGTGCGAGAAATTAAACGTCTGGGCACTCCTAGTAAGTTATTTGTAAATCTACTCGTATTTGGGGTTGGGGTCTACTCTCTACGCACATGTATCAATTCTAAAGTACGCGAGACATACCGGTACCATTATTAGGTATAATATATCCGTCGAATAATTGATACCCGGTACCGGGTTACCGGTACGTCTACGCACTACGCAGCAGCTCCATGATTAGGATGAGGTAGGTGGCAGAGCCCTTGGTAGAACGGTTGAACAGTTTAATAGCAAAGGGCAACCCCCTGGTGGTGAATCTTAGTCGTATAGCTTCTGTTCATTTTGTGGTGCGGCAAATAGAGTAATATATTATTATTAATTTCAGTATTTGATACTTTTATTTTATTGTGTGTTCAATTTAATGTTTTGCTTACGTACAGTAGACCTACTTGTCTGTGTGTAAAGTAAAGGAGGTGCCATCTGTGGCTGCATAGGCCCTCTTACTAAGGGCAAATCTGGTCCTGTAACTATGACCCCCTTCGTTCTGGGCAGGGGCGTATTAAGGGGGGTGCAGGTGCACCCGGGCCGTCGCCTCCAAGGGGCCGCCAGGTGCTTTTGTTGTCAAGGTGCCAAATATAATGTTTATAATACATTATTTTTAACGGAATAAGTCACTTACAAACCCTAATTATCCAGAAATTACTCTTAGATTAAGTGTAAGATACCATTTCGACCATAAAATTCGTACAGGTCCCGTACTTTACCTAACCGTCCCAAACTTTACTACACAAAACACATTGTAAAAAATTACCAATGTAGGAATTCGTCCGAAATTTATATTTTTATTTAAGCTTAATATTACAGCTTTATCCTAAACATCAAATCAACTCAACACCATACCTGCGCACAATTCGCTAAACTTTAGAATTGAAATCATAAAATAAAAAAAACAATTTCGTACGAATCCACCTTGGACAAGCTGGTGTGTTCGCGCTTTTAGACCTTTAGCAGTTTAACCTGCCAATTTTAGTTGTCCTCTTGTTTATAAATCGACTTTAGCCTTTACCAATTACCTAGTGTACTGAAGTTACATCAGCCGAAGCCAGTCCGTGCGCGGCGTATGACCCACGGTGTGGGAGACTGGATTCGGATTCCTTGGGAGTTATTGCAGTGTAGACCTACTGTATTATTCGATTGATCGCTACTATATAATCTCTGACAACTATATTTACTTTCGGGGAAATATTAACAGTTCCTTTAGGACGTGGCGCTTTAAGTATAAAAACAGAGTTATGACTTATACTAATCACAACTAGATGGCCACAGAGTTTCGTAAATAGCGCATTCTTTAGGAGATGCTTTATTAACCTTCACACTACTTCACACGACTTACACACTACTTCACACTACTTTACACTAGTTCGCACTAATCTGCCGACCGTCACTGAATTTGATCATATATAAGGAGGATTGCAACTGACACACGTAGGGATTATGAAATAGCATTTAATTCACACAAAACCACTATAATTTAAGTCGCAGTTGCTACCGGTAAACTCTATTCCTCTTACCTCAGTAATCAATAAGATTGAGGGGTTTATGATTATTTATCGGTATTCTCCAAATATAACATCAATATCCATTAATATAACAACAATTAATACTATAAACAGAAGTAAAATAATGCGGTGAACAGTCAGTATGTGTTACTTATGCAGTTATGAAATGTTCGGTAGTTCAGAAAATAGTAAAATAAATGTTCAATGTTAATAGATTTACGTTCTTATAACCAAGGCCATCTGATGTTCCTAGGCCAAAGTCTGAAACTTCCGCACAGAAGCACAGAAAATTCTGAGTTGGTTCTGATGCTCAGAAAATAGTAAACAAAGACCGTAATGCATTGCGCGAGTTTCCATAGGTTTCTGTTAGACATAAAGTGAAAATTGCTCTGATTGGCTGAATAAGACAGAACAAAGAACTTCCACGTCCACAAAGAATCAGCTGACAGATTTCGTCATCTTGGTTCTAATTCCTTCCCGTCGCGTAGTTGGATAAATTTAGGGCTATTTTAGAGTATTCTGCGCATTGCGTAAAAATGACTTGTTATGTCCGCAAAAGCTTTTACATGGTGTTTTCTCAAAAGTGACCAAGTCCCGCAATCTTCGCGAAATCAAAGCTGATATTCGAAAGTTCAATCCAAGCACAATGTTGTGCACATATGTGCTGTGGATAACATTGTACAGGCAATCAAATTTCAAAATTGTGTACGAATGTCCCATACTTTACTTTGGAATGAGCCAACAGGGGGGGGGGGGGGGGGGGGGGGGGGCAGCAATGGAAAAGTGCACCCGGGCCGCCATGTCCTTAATCCGCCCCTGATAGAGATGGGATAGGGATGCCCTTGGTCCTGGATTAAGGACCCATATACTTGGCTGCAGGGGTATATGGCCTGACCAGGCAGATGGTGATCTACCAATGGCTGGTCAGTAGTGTTGAGAACTGTAACTGTAATTATACTGTAACTGCAACTGTAACTGAATGGTTTTGATGATTTTTTTGATACTGTAACTATAACTGTAACTGTAATTGCGAACTTTGAATACTGTAACTGTAACTGAAACTGTAATTACGTATTTTGAATACTGTAACTGAAACTGAAACTGAAATTAACAAAATCCGATTCAGTTCTCAATCACACAATTAACATGAATAAGCATTTAAAACAGTATTGTAATAAAGTATAGAGTATAGTTTAATAAATGAATAACAGTGGTTACCATAGGTATCATTTTTAAAACATTGTTATAAAAAAAACAATCTCGTTTTTTCCACTTCTGAACAAAACCATAATATTACACAATATAAAATCAAAGACCCATTGCCCACTTAGCTCAAATGTGATTTATTTGGAGAGTCAAGTAGTGAACGAAGATCTAGCATATAGTCTATGTTCATCGGACTCAACTATTAGACTATTATCAGACCTTATCACCACTTTTGCTTCATATTAAATGTAAATGTTTTAGATAAACAAAGAAAAGTTAGGCCTAATGGTAGAGGGATATTAACGGATATATATTTTACATTATTAATTATTAATGTTTTTACCGGTACTATTAATATCACAATCACACTAGAGGCACACTGGAAATTAAATTTTGATCAAGTTTACCATTATAAATTACAAAATTAAACTTAAAAGTGAAAGGAGCAGCTTATCGAGGTGGGTCTAACCAAAACAATAAATATATGATTACTAAAACAAATTACGAATTAAGGAAAATGAGCAGGATTCAGAAGCATGGCTTTATAACCAAAACAATAAATGATAACAATAAGTGTACAAGCACTGAAACAAGATGTACAGTAAAATGTGGGTGCCTTTAGTGTGATCTTGTGACGTGCCACTTTCATTACATACTATCAGTATATTAGTTACAAAATATTACCATAGCGTGGGTCCAACTTTCCTACAACAACTACCTATTAGCTCTAGAAAGAGGACGTTTCGTAATGAACATTATTATTAGCGTATATAACAGTAATATATTAAAGTGCCTCATTTTTAGTTTCAGATGACTGCTTACTACGTGAGATCATATATATTGAATCTATAACTGAAACTGTAACTGAAACTGAAATGTTACACTTTGTAATACTGAAACTGTAACTGTAACTGAAATGCAAAACTTTGAATACTGTAACTGTAACTGAAATGCAAAACTTTGAATACTGAAACTGTAACTGTAACTGAAATTAGTCAAAATTGATTCAGTTCTCAACACTACTGGTCAGGAGTAGAGTGTTCTCATGTCCACTCTGAGTGCACTTCACTGCGACGTGCACCTGGTAGCAGGGGTACAGGGCATGACCCAGCAGATGAGCTGCACAGCCAATGGTGGGTCATGTGCGCGAGAGAAGATATGGGTAATGGGCCTCATATCTGACTCCACTGCGACACCCACCCTGTGGAATGGCAAACCAGGGTGTGTTATTTGCCCCGAGAGCTGACTCGGCAAAAAAGCACGCCCCAACCCCCACTATGGATTACATTTGTAATGCGGGGGTCCGGCCACTAGAGGCCAGTGGAATGACTGGACACAATCGGCCTCACAGGCATCAGTTAACTCCTGACCGGCTGCCTGTCTCACCCCCTACTGGAGAGAAAGCAGCCAACAATTCTTTGAGTCCCTTTCCTGATGACCTTTCTGGCCCAAACCCTGGGTCACCAGGGAGGCCAGATTGTGAGGGGGAGAGGGATTCTGGAGTTGGAGGCTACTCTCATGTTCTACCCCGACCAACAAAGCCATTGGTGAATCTGAGGCAAGTCACTAGACTAGCCTCAGTAAACACCCTAACACTCGGGTCCCCAATGCGACAAGGTGAGCTGACTGCCTTGGCAGATAAGCTTTCTCTTAGTGCAGTGGGTGTTCAACAGCACCGAATGCAGACTGGACAGACTGATGAGGTTCTGGTTAAGGACATGGGGGCGGTTGGTGACTCGCCCTCGCTTCAGCAGATGATAGTGGTAATGGTGGAATTGGTCTATTGATGAATCCAACTGCACATGCACATGCGCATGCATGCAGCATTGGACAAAATAGACCAAATCTCTAACCGCATTATTCGTTGCCACTTCACCTGTTCTGGAAGACTGGCTAAGAAGTTTCCTAAGGTGGTTCTGATTGTGTGCTACTCTCCAACTAGTGTTGCCCCTGAAGAGGAGGTGGAAAATTTCTACCAGAATCTACAAGCAGCTACTGATGGAGTGGATCAGCATGCATTCTTAACATTCCTGGGAGACTTTAATGCAAGTCTGCATCAATCACCTACATCGCCCTGGGTCTATAGCAATAGTGTTAACCGAAATTCCGCCCATCTTCAGGATTTTATCTCTGGAAATGGATTGTTTTCGGCTGGAACCCAGTTCAAGAAGCAAACTGGAAAGCTATGGACTCATAGTGGACACGGGGTCACAAGTCCCAGATAGACCATATTCTGTTTCGTAGGAAATACAGGAACTCTATACAGGACTGTATTACATTTACACTTCGACCCTTCTCCAGTGATCACCGCCTTATTGTGGCCAAGGTAAGACTTAGCACATTTACACTTCGACCCTTCTCCAGTGATCACCGCCTTATTGTGGCCAAGGTAAGACTTAGCAGCAGAACAACAAAATCTGCCTTGCCGCGGCATGACTGGTCCTCTATGTTGCAACAGCCAAGTGTGAGATCCAGCTTCACACTACAGATGTACAACAGGTATTAGGCTTTTGCCACTGAGGCGGCAGATCACTGCGAGGGCTATACTGTCTTCACAGAAGCAGTTAAGTTAGCAGCTGTAGAAACTGTAGCTGTTAGCAGCTGTATACAGGATCACCCTCGAAACAGGAAAAGACCCCCTGGACTGACCACAAAAGTCGTAAGTGCCGAAATGACCACCATAAGGCGCAGAAAGAGTCTCGACTCAAACAGACTACAACGGCCAAGAATGCAGTTAAGTCTGTATCTTGGTCCCTGAAAAGGCAGTACTCTGTTATTCTACAGGAGCTTACAAACCACATGTTGATGCCATCAATGATGCCGACGACAGCAGGCAATCATCCCAGGCATGGAAATCGATCAACTGAAGGTAGAATCACTAGCCGATCGCCTCAATGGTTGGAAGGCCCACTTTGAAAAGCTCCTCAATAATGACAGGGTATTGCCTGATAACTTTATAGAAGTAAACGTGTCCGAGTCTGTACGTTCAATGATATTCCCATTGGCGATATCTTCTTTGCTGAAGTTGAGGCTGCTGCAAAGAGCATTAAGACCAATCGTGCCAGTGGAGTACATGGTGTCCCCCCTGAGGTCTTTACAATACCTGAGTGTTTGAAGCTCACTTATCCCATCATAGTAGACATTTAAATAACGACAAGAGTCCAACAAGAAATGAAAACGAATAAGTTGGTGCCCGTGCCAGTTCCCAAGAAAGGCAACCTAACACCAACGGGCAACCATCAGTCTCTCGCTCACGTATGTTCAGCATACTTTCATTATATGGGATTCCTGATGAAATTATTGCACCAATCAAAGCAGTATACGATGGTTCGACAACATTTGTGTCTACTGACGGACGGACTGACTGACTGTGAGTACCTAACTGATCTAGACTTTGCTGATGACTTATGAGTACTCTCAGAATCACTAGAGGGAGCCCAACGGCTCCTAAGGTCATTCGAACAGGCTGCTTCTAGTGTTGGTATTTTTATTAACTCACAAAAGACCAAAATTTTGACAGTTAACTTTGAAAGTCCTCAGCAAGTCTCTGACCGGATGACCATAAGCTCAAAGGATGGTATGCTTGAGCATGTGGACGACTTCTGTTACCTGGGATCATGGATCCGGAAGTCAGGTGAGGGGTCCTTCGAATACGTAAGGGAAAGGCATGGGCAGCCTTGAATGGGCTTTCCAGGATTTGGAAGTCACACAGAATTCATCGGAAATTTAAGGTCCGATTATTCAGAGCAGCAGTAGTTCCAGTACTCCTCTATGGGAGTCCATGCTGGGGTCTAACTGCTGAGGACACCAAATCTCTGGATGGCACATTCACAAGAATACTACGCCGGGTTCATTGTGTCAAGTACAATGAATTAGGAAGTGAGAAGTAGGCCATGCATTACTGCTGTAGTGCTTGTTTTCTACTTTATTTTTACGTACAGTAGTACATCATGTGATCTTAAATATCATCGAAATATTAAAGTAATTTAAATGCTTATATTTTCCTTGTTACATAGGTACTGAGGAAAATTTGATTCAAATGAACAAACAACAATGAAATATGGCTAACTATGACTAAATGTTAAATTCTGATTTATAGGTGTTTTTATTTGAAACTCTGTATAGTAAAATTTATAATTTTAAATTTGTTATTTTCAATTTTAAGTTTTAGAAATATTTCTAAACAAGTTTAAAAAATTTAGAAATCGCTATTTTAATTTATAAATTTCACTAACATATTTAGCAAAAAAAATCCTGTTCCCATGTAGATAATGAAATGTTCTATAAAGTACCAATTTATATATCTTTATTATTCCCATGTAGATATTGAAATGTTCTAGAAAGTACCAATTTACATCTTTATTCCCCCACCTGTAGATAATTAAATGTTCTATAAAGTACCAATTTATATATCTTTATTATTCCCATGTACTACTACTAGGTCGAGCGAACTCGGACAGTGGAAATGAGATCCTTCCAAGCTTCCCGATTCTCCATAGTTATACGCAATTTCGTTTCTCCCAAGTTCAGTATCCCTTTCAAGTTGATCTATATATGTTATGGCCGGTCGTCCACGAGTACGCTTTCCATGAGTTGGTTGAAAGAAAAGTAGATCTGGTATGACTAGTGCTGCGAACTGAATCAATATTTGACTAGTTTCAGTTCCAGTTACAGTTCGAATAAACCTATTTATTTCAGTTTCAGTTCCAGTTTCCAAAAAAAAATTGTTTCAGTTTCAGTTCTAGTTTCAGTTTGAATGAGGCTGTTTATTTAAGTTCCAGTTCCGGAAAAAAAATAGTTTCAGTTTCAATTCAAGTTTCATAACAATAATATGTAATAAGAAGGCCTACGGCTGTCATCCTAGCAACCGCAATACTGTATATATATTCAGTACTAACTGTATATATTTATATTTATGGGCCAGTGTTGAGAATTCCAGAATTATACGAATATTAATTATTAACCTACAATAACTGAATGATAATTATAGTAGTAGTAATTTTATTGACAGAATATAGGAATAATACCTATATAAACCACCGCAAGGAAGTGCAGGTAATATTGACATTCGCAATACCTTCTTCCCAAAAGTTAATAATTACAAATTCCGCTGGGAGGAGCTGAAAACAGGCCTTTACTTATGCCGTAACCGTATGTATAGTGTCAAAGGCTGAACAGAGGCCTAAGAGTACTACAGTATAATATTCCAGAATATAAATATTTTATAGCCAATCTCTGACCAACTCCATCGCCAAGGGTTATTGCTTTTATCATAGGCTTCTCCCTGCATAGCTTACACTACATAACTTACAAGGAATATATCGGGGGTGGATGTTCACGGTAATTCAGTCTTCTGGTGCACGGCCTACTTGCCAGTAACTTTGTATAAAGAGAGTTGACATTATTAGAATCGTTCTAGCTAAAACAACGTACCAGTGCAGTAGAGTAGCTTGGTTCTTTCAACATTTTTTTTTAACTTAATTATTACTAAGTGTTAGTAGTAGTTTGTTGTATGTTGAATTCTGAGCTGAAATGTTTAGGTTGGGTTATCTGTCAATTATGACATACATCGATACATGTTCACAATTTTCATCATAGAATTAATGTAGAAGTTTTTATTCCACCCTGAAATTGTTTGTTTGGCAAATTGGCATCCTACTGAATGTACTATTCTGGCTGCCTTCGCCTTGCGTTCATAAATAAAATAATAATACAATGAGTCGGCCTACACAGTACATATACTATACAGTACAAATTATTTGCATCGTTTGCAGTGGCTTAATGTATTTCCATTTCCGCAATGACTTCAACTAGCCAAGCCTGCACAACCGGCAGAAAGCAGACATCAGCCATTCGTTTATTCTACAAGAGGGAAGGTGACGTTTTTGTTATAATTATGTAAAATGATGATGATCAACAGTGTGAGTTTCAGTCAAAATGTGCCAACGGTCCAAGTAATTTAAAAAAACATTTAGAGCGGCGTCACCCAATACAATACGAAAAATTTAAATCGGCCGAGAAAGACATATTAAGTATAAAAGAAGCAGGAGCAATAAAAAAAATTCAAACTTCAAGCTCAAACTGGTTCTTTAGATCATTATTTAACAACCGTACTACTACTACTAGGTCGAGCGAACTCGGACAGTGGAAATGAGATCCTTCCAGGCTTCCCGATTCTCCATAGTTGTCGCAATTTCGTTTCTCCCAAGTTCAGTATCCCTTTCAAGTTGATCTATATATGTTATGGCCGGTCGTCCACGACTACGCTTTCCATGAGTTGGTTGCCAGAGAAGTAGATCTGGTATGACCTCGTCTTTACTTCGCCAGCAGTGCCCACTGAATCTTAATCTGCGTTCACGGAGGGTGGTTGATACAGGTGGTATTGTACCATAAAGCTCGGCGTTTGTCATGTGTTGTCTCCAGCTGATGTTTAGGGCTGCCCTTAGTAGTCTTGTGTAGCAACCATCAATTCGTTGTTCAAGTGATTTAGTCAGTGTCCAGGTCTCACCCCCGTATAAAAATACACTTTCCACTGTGGCTCGAAAGAACTTAGTCTTCAGGTGCCTGGAGAGATTTGATTTCCAGATGGTATCCATTTTTTAACAACCGTAAAGAAGGCAAAAGTTTCAACTGGAGAAGGAGAACTCGTGCCCATGTAGTTTCCAAATCAACAAAAACTGGTTTTGATATAGGCCTAAGTGACATATCTTTTGTTTTTTTATTCCCTTTTTATTTCCCGCAATATTATAATTTATGTTTACATTTATTTTCAATTTATTACTTCCAGTTTTCAATTTTCAGGAATTTTATTACAGTTCTAGTTCCAGTTCCAGTATTTCAATATATCACGTTTCAGTTCTAGTTTCAGTTTAAAAAAAATTAAAGTTTCAGTTCCAGTTTCAGTTCCAGTTCAGAAAAAATGCCAAAAACAATTTCAGTTCGATTTCAGTTCCAGTTCAGTTTCAGTTCGCAGCACTAGACAGAGTTGCCGTTATCCCGACACCAGGGGGGAAAAACGCCGATGCTGGAGGCGGGGCTTTACAGACCACGGAGTCCCGGCCAGTCACCGGATATTGATTGTGGAGAAGGAGGAATTTCTTAGATGCAGGATTGCGGTTGAGAAAAAGCTGCATTGGTTGGATATATCCTTTAATGTAGTTAATCCTGTTACAATCCTGATTGAGAATAATTTTGGGCTTCCCCAAATCAATATACACCAAATATTCACAATAATTATACACGACAATATAAATCCCTACAGTATATTATTTAATTACCCACTGTTCGCTCAGATTTTAGCCTAACTAATGTTCCCCAGATTTTCCCTCAGTCCTAGTCTTGATGCCGTAGTGTCGGTGTCGGTTGACCCTGTCGCGTGTCCGTTCCACCCCTCCCGAACCCCGAAGGGATCGATCATCAAGAACCAGCACGGCTTGGCTAAGGGTCAGTCCAGTCGGTAGACTCTGTCGCGTATCCATACCACCCCTCTCGAACCCCGAAGGGATCGGTCATCGAGAACCAGTACGGCTTGGCTAGGAGTCTGTCGTGTCGGTGGACCCGTTCGCGTGTCCGTCCCACCCCTCACGAACCCCGAAGGGTTCGATCATCGAGAACCAGTACGGCTTGGCTAGGGGTCCGTCGGTTCATCGCAGAAACCCAACCACCTAGGCTTTCCGAGTCCCTTTCAGGCTCGTAGTCGCTTCGGCAGCCGAGAAACTGCTCCGAACAGTCGGTAGGCCAGTAGAGTCCAGTCCTTTGTCTTTCGACCCCGTCGCGTGTCCGTCCCACCCCTCACGAACCCCGAAGGGAACGATCATCGAGAACCAGTATGGCTTGGCTAAGGGGTCTGTCGTCGGTTCCCGTCGCAAATCCCTGGTACAAGCAGCCGGCGTTCCGATGTCCTTTTCAGGCTCGTAATAACTGCTGTTGACCAGAGACCGCTAAGGGCAGTCCTCGTCAAACCCTTCCTCAGTAAGTCGGCCGCCCTTTCGCGTGTCCGTCCCACCCCTCACGAACCCCGAAGGGATCGGTCATCGAGAACCAGTACGGCTTGGCTAAGGGGGCTGTCGTTTCCCGTCGCAAATCCCTGACGCAAGCAGCCGGCGTTCCGATGTCCTTTTCAGGCTCGTAATAACTGCTGTTGGCCAGGGACCGCTAAGGGCAGTCCTTGTCCTTTAGGCCTGGCGCGTTACCAAACCCACCTCTACAGGCAGCAGGAAGTTGGCCAGGGCCTAATAGTAATCAGGCTAACCTGAATACTGCTTGAATTTTCCATCCCCCCTGGCCCTTATAAACATGAAATTAGTCCCGTACCCTGTAAGTCGCCCCAAAGTTCGCCCATAAATCGCCCCCAGTTTATAGAATGTGCCCAAAACCCATGGTCCCGCACCCAGTAGTAATATCGGAATAATCATTTTTAATAAATACAAAAAATATTCAACTCGCGTTATGAAAAGTTGAAATACCGCGAACAGTCCCCCCCAATGACCTTCGTGAGGTCTATCGGTAGATTGAGTTTGCGTAGGTCATTCCCAATATAAAAAACCCAAATTTAATATTGCATAGTTTTAATTAATTTGGCCTAGAGTTTGTATAAAAATAAATGTTCAATAAATGTTCCTGGAATATCCCGATCCACTATTTCTTTCTCTGATACGCCTTTCGCCTCTTCGCCCGTCGGCTCTCATCGATCGCTATAGCTGGTAGAGGAGCGTCAACATCCATCGTGAGCAACGCTTCGGCTTGTCTCCTGGCGGCTCTTCCTTTCGATGGCAGTGGGATCATATCGGTTCGTCGTTCCAACTCGGAGTTGCGAGCCTCGAGGAACCACTCTCCGTCACCGAACTCCTCTTTATACGAGTATAAGCGTCTAATGACTTCGAATGGGCCGAATAATCCGGCGCTCAGCAACAAATCCACGTAATGGAAAGGCAGCGTGGCCGACGTGTGGAGGCGTTCCGGGAAGGAGAAGTACCCGCACGCCATCTCCTGCGCGATATTCCGAGCGTTTCTCCGAACCTTGGTCTTTATGTGGCTGTTTGCGTATGTTTCAAACATGACCATATTTCCCATAGCGGTAATGTCTTTGGTAGGACATTTGATATAGCAGCGGGGGCTAGAGGAATGTCCACGGAAACCGCACGTGGTGCAGAGGTTATATAGGATCAGACAGACGGAAACGTCGTGGCCCGATGTCGCGCAGTATGGGCAATAAAGTATCCCGAGGAGCTGGAGGCATGAATCGGTAACCCGATTCCTTCTACCGCGTGGGCACTGCTCCGAACCACAGTCGCCGCACACCTCCAACTGCATCTCTCGACCGGGGAATATCGGAATCGGGACGCCGACGTAATACTCGAGTTGTCGATCGCTCTTTTGAATATTCGCGGTGGTCGGTAGCCCGCGGAAGGCTGGGCTTTTGCGTAGTAGGTCCTCGCTACGATAACCTTCTTTGTGTCCCGTCGGTCTCAACTCGGACGACCGTTTCTGGCGGTGGATCCATTCGGTTTGCTCGGCGTACCAACGGGTTAGTCGCATAGGATCCTGAGGAACGGAGGGTGTGGTAGCCACCGCTGGTCGGCGAAGAGGTGCCGGGGTTTTCGATGGAGGGATTCCGAGGAGATCGTCGGGAGTCGGCGCAGCGCTGGGGCCCTTCTCGACCAATATCGCTGAGCGGGTCCATTGATTGCTGGTACTCGGAATCTCCGACGACCAGTCTTCGCCACCCGGGAAAGGATATGGGGATAACCTTTGGCACGTATCGCCGAAGTCGTTTAACGCGAAGGTAGTAACCAACTCCCTCGCAGGGCTACCGAAGCCGAGTGGTGAGGAAACGCCCGCTTCCGTCGTTGGTTCGGTGGAGGCAACCCGTTTGGCTGCTGGTTGGTAAGCAGCCTCCGGCTCGAGTTGTCGCTTCGGGGTGGAGAGAAGAACACCCTCATTTAGCCATATTTCTTCCCCTTCCGAAGAGATCAGAGGCTCCTCCGCACCGAGAAGATCGGTAATCGTAGGGATGTCGTAAGGTCCGCTCTCGTCCCAGGAATCGATAACGGCGAGCGTTTTCGTCTCTCCCGGTGTGATGTTCTCGACCGCTTTGAACGCGTGGTTTATAACCTCGTTCCAGTTGTAGTCGACGAAGGAAAGAGGAACTGCCGTAATGAGGTTATCGAGAATTTTACAGATAAACTTAGCGACGGTGTCGCACTCCATAACGACGTAGACGTAGTTCCGTCGATCGGGATTCTCCCACCTTTGGTGTATCGTCCACTTCCGGTCAACGTCCTTCCATCGACCCTCTCGCTCGCTCTTTATTTCTAATCCCGGGTATCCACCATATATTTTATTATAATCCCGGAATTTCTGGGGTTTGAAGTCGATGCCGCCGTTTAGCACAGCGAGGTAGCCGATCCCGGATTTCGTCGGTCTCACCTCTTGGAATCCTCGCATGAACTCGGCGAATCGTAACCAGGCTAGTAGCGTTTGAGTGTCGACGCAATGGCTAAGGGCGTTGAGGTCGTCTCGTCGGTTTCTTCCTGAAGGAGCGTTCGCGTAGTCGTTCCGGACGTCCGCCTTTATATCCGACCCGATTTTAACGACGTCGAAGTCGAAGAGGATCTTTTGGATTTCCGGAGGTAGCATGGATCTCCGGTTGTGGATCTCCGGCTGCCTGCACTTCCTGTCTGGGCGTCGGAAATATTCGATACACCAATACCAAACTGTCCAGGGTCCCGAGGACGACGACCAAGGATCGACCGTATTCTTTCGCCCCGTACTTTTCTTGGTAGTCGTCGCGATTTTGGATGGTCGATATACGTTCCTCTCGAAGCGTCACCGTACACTCCGACAGGTTTCCCCAGTGGGCGAGGTACGTACTCTTGTCGTCGACAAAACTTTGACATCTCGCCAACGTAATCGCTTTCGAGGTGGGCGTCGCGTTTCCCTCGTTGTCGTAGATCAAACATCGGGATCTGTAGACGCTTTGCCGGAACGTTTCCCAATACGAAGAATCGTCCCCTCCGGTTGCCTTTGCGTTCCGAGTTCTTTTCAGTCTCGTACTAGCATCGGCTAACCGGAGGGCTCGTAGATTCTTGGAATCCGGTCCCTCTCGCCCGGTGAATTTAACGACTCGCACGTTCTCATTTAGCAGGGTGCTCCAATTTGTATCAAAGTCAGGGGATCCGGGTTGCGAATATTCCAGTAGATCTATCGTGTTACGTAATTCGCCGATAATTTGGCAATTTGGGTCCATATTTACGATTATATCCGTTACAAATTAGATCAGTTAATTATAAGTCCAGAAAGTCTGAAACTATAGTGATTGCAGAATAATTCAGTTTTATTTTTAGTTCAGTTTATTAATAACATTGCTATATAGGCATCTATCATCTTATTGCTAATACATTCAGCATTTACAGTTACTATAGCTATACATTAATATCCAACCAGTTTTTATGACTTTTTATGTCCTTTCTTTTTTCCAATTCTTTTCTTTAGACATTTTATACCTTTTTTTTTCTTTTTTTCATTTCTCATTATTATTTCATCTCATTTCATTTATTTCAACATATTTCAACGCATTTATTTCCACCATTTATTTCACATTTATTTCCACATCATCATTGGGGTTATAGCCCCCCGGCTATCATAATTTGTTATAAGCGCAGCACCAGGGTGCGCATCATTACATTTTCATCATCATACGCATCATCATTCAGGTTTATAGTAGAGTTGTCTGATCCTTTTCATCATTTCCAACTACATTCAATCATCTTCTTTGGGAAATCTTTGTTGTGGAAGGGGTGTTACGCGGCAATCTGGGATCTACAGCTGGGCTAGTTACACCGCCTACACCCCAAACTGCTCACGTAATGGACAATGAAGACGCTGGAAGTGAAGTCACGTGGATGCACCAGGGACCCACCAGAATAACACTTCCAACAACATAAAGCTCAGCCGACGAAGTCATGTGGGATGGGTTACGCAACATTCTGGGATCTACAGCTGGACTAGTTACACCGCCTACGCCCCAAAATCCACGCAACGGTCCCACCAGAATAACGCGACTGAGAAACATAAAACCCTCTATCATCGAAGTCATGTGGATGCACCATGGACCCACCAGAATAACGGGATAGAGGGGGTGTTGCGCGGCAATCCGGGATATACAGCTGGACTAGTTACACCGCCTACGCCCCGAACTGCGCACGCAACGGACAACATAACATACTGCGATGAATACAATGAATTCCACTTCAAATCTTTTCCATTTCCAATAATCCAATATCGTTGGTCCCGATGACCAAAATCAGGGTAAACAATACATAAACGACCCTGCGTCAGTCGAAACATCTGCAGGGTGACGCTGGACTCCACATAACACACGAGGAAACACAAATACCATTGCGTGGTTACAGTTGGTTTAAGGGGGTCCATTTTCATTGTCGATAAATCACAGTTTAAAAGAGTTTGTCAACATGATGAGAAGGGTTTAAACGCATTTGTAATTGTCACCAATGTCTGCAGCAGGATCCGTAGTAGGGAACTTATCACCTCTCATAGAATCACCACTGTCATTGCCTTCAAGAAGGCACAGCCTCTGGATAGGGCGTTGGTAGTGGCCCTTTTTATAATTGTCACCAATGTCTGCAGCAGGATCTTGAGTAGGGAACTTGTCACCTCTCGTAGAGTCACCGCTGTCATTGCCTTCAAGAAGGCACAGCCTCTGGATAGGGCGTTGGTAGTGGCCCTTTGCTGTTCGTATCGTCACAGTCCTCGCAAGTCCGTCTTTGCTCGGTTGTATTGCCACGACTCGCGCCACAGGCCAGTGGACGCGGTCTTTAAGGTCTTCTTTTACTAGTACCATGTCGCCAACTTCGACATTCCTGTAGGTGTTGTTCCACTTCCTCCTGGTCCGGAGGGTTATGAGGTACTCCTGGGCCCAGATTCTCCACCAATGCGCTGCCAACGCTTGGGCCTTCTTCCAATTTGTATGTCTCGCGATATCGTTGGGATCCGGAAACATTGTCTCTGGGAGAACATGAGTTTTAGGTCTTCCCAGTAGGTGGTTAGCAGTGAGGGACTCACCCGAGGCGTTTGCCATCCGGGTATTACGGCAGATTAGTCCATACTCTCCCATTAATGGTGTCAATGTTATCCACGTCATTATTATCATCAACAACATTACTAGCCACCAAAGCATGGGCGAGCACCAATGTCTGTCTTTGAACGTTGCCTGATCAAAAATGTTGATACAATATTGATCTTCCTCGGACGGATTCTCGTCCTTCTCGGCAAACTCTTGGGTCTCTAGATTAAAGTATTTGGTCAGCTCCTGCTGGGTTTTCTCAGTCTCAAGGAATAAATCCTCATCGAGGTCTGTAGCTGAGCAATAACCCACGGATGTTGCATTTTCTTTAATCTGACATTTAGGAAGGTATGTGTAGGTGTCAGTAGTCTCTTCCTTGATGCCGCAGAGGGTCCATCCCATTATTGTTCGTTCAGCGTAAAAGCCGTCATCCTTCTTTATGGATCGGGCGACATCTCCGGTTGGTATGTGTAATTCCGGTGTATCAAGTCCGATCAGTAGGGTGATGCGGTTTACGTCCAACTGCGGACACCTCAGATCTACATCGTCTCGGTCCAATTGTATGAGGGGGGCGTACTCGGCTGATTGTCGGAACCGCACTCGGAGGTCTGTGTGTACCAAGGCGTTCTTGATGGTTAGCTTAACCGTTTCGTAGCCCTTCATTACTCCTTCCATCTGGAGTTGCACCTCCCCGGACTCTACCTCTCTGTTATCGGTGATGGTTTGTATGGGCCGTTTACAAGGTTCATATTCTAGGCCGAGTTGCTCGAGGAAATCCCGGTCGATGATGGTTCCGTCAGACCCGTTATCAAGGAACGCGAGCGTCGTCAGGGATTTGCCGACTCCTTGAATCCTTACTGGGATTACCTTTGCGAAGACCATATAACGGCGATTTATAAGATTAATCGTGGCTGAAATATTTGTTACTTATGGTGTATCGGTGGAGATTTTAAACGGGTTGGTTTCTCTCCGTTGGGTTGTCCGGGTTCCTTTGAAAACGTGGTTCGTTTCTCCTCTTCGCTTGGCTTCGATCCGAAAGGGGAGGGTAGTGAAGTCGAAGTTCGCGGGGATGTGGAGGAGCGTGTGATGACGTAGGTCGTTACAAACCGCACAACACGACCTTTGGTCGCAATCCCGAACGTAGTGACCTGTTCCAAGACACCGGAAGCATCCTCGGTGTTTCATAATTGCCTCGAAGCGTGGGACGAGTTCAGCAAACTGTAACTTTCCGCAGAATTCCAACTTATGTTTCTCTCCGCAGAAGAGACATATAGGGGAGGCTGTGGTGCCTTCCCTTTCGGGTGCCCAATTCGCTAGGTAGCATGCCCATTCTTCTGCTAAGGTCGGTTCCTCGTAATCCTCGTCATCCGAGTCCTCAGCCATACTGACGGCCATCGCACTCACAGGAGTAGGGCGGAATCTTGGGTTTGGAGTGGGTGCCCTGCTCTGGTAATTGCTCTCCATTGCGTCCAACTTGGCGAGACTCTGTTTCGAGAACATCGAGTCATTCATGGCTTCGGAGATATCGTCCAGGAATGCCGACATTTCGAGGAAGCTGGGATCTCGATCTGGATGTCTGCGCCGGAGATCTACGCATTTATAGGCCCACTTACTTTGCAGCCATTCGGGGAACTTCTGGGCGATCTGTCGGAGTTTTTAGAATGTTGTTCACCTGGTCCTCCTTATTTAAGGGTTTCAGAGTGTAGTAGGCATCCTTCATGGAATCTGAGAATTCCTGGAGGTTCTGTGGGTCCCCTAGTGATCCTGCGTCTTGTATCAGTTTCTCTAGAGTTTTATTAATTATAGTCCCGGTATTTCCATATCTTTTGTCTAGAGTTTTCCATGCATCGTAGTATGCTTCATGAGAACCTCCCTCAAAACAAGCGATGATTCGGCGTGGTTTGTCACCCAGGTATTGCGATAAATATACCAGTTTCTGTGCGTCGGCTATGTCCGTTGATCCAATCTGCGCAAAGAACCGTTTCTTGAATCTGAGGTAATCGACGGGATCTCCTTCGAAGGTGCGGATCTCCATCTTGGGCATGGAGAGGCGGTTTTCCAATGCCCGGATAATGCCGATGTTGTCCAAACTGGAGTGGTTCGGAGGGTTATAGTTATTGGCACTCTCTCCCATACTCGATGGATCAATGGTAGGTAGAGTTTTAATGATGACGCGACTACGGGTTTGTGGTGTGGATGTAAACGGGTTGTTGGATCGAGGAATGGCGTCCCATTCCGAGTCCCTTTCAGGCTCGTACTTGGGTACACTCGTTGCTGTGGGGTTGGATGGGAAATACGGTTCCTCATTTTTAAGTGTAACCGGTGGGGGATGGAACACCGGTGCTTGTGCCGATAACGTAGACTGTATGGTAGGCGGGATCTCGGGTTTCGGAAGTTTCGCCGCTGTTGGTGTAAATGACTTCTCTAATTCCGGTACCGGGATTGGTTCATATTCCTGATCTATATCCCTTTCCCAGTCCTCGTAGAGTTGAATATCTCGTTCTATAAGTGCGGCTTCGTACTCCGCGAGTTTCGCGATATCCGCATTCTTTTTGTGTATGAGAATCGCTTGGGCCTCGGCGTGTTGTTTACGCATTTCAGCTTCCCATTTACGTTGTTCGATCTCTTGTTTGGCCTGCTCGTTCACGTTGTTTAGCCTCCTGTCTACGTTGTTCGGCCCGTCGTTCGTCCTCTCGTTCACGTCGTTCGGCTTCCTGTTTGGCCTCTCGTTCATGTCGCTCGGCTTCCTGTTTGGCCTCTCGTTCACGTTGTTCGGCTTCCTGTTTGGCCTCTCGTTCACGTCGTTCGGCTTCCTGTTTGGCCTCTCGTTCACGTTGTTCGGCTTCCTGTCTATGTTGTTCGGCCCGTCGTTCGTCCTCTCGTTCACGTTGTTCAGCCTCCTGTCTATGTTGTTTGGCCCGCCGTTCGACCTCTTGTTCGGCCTCCCGTTTTTGCATTTCGGCGGCTAATATGTCTTGCTCGGTTTGCAGTTGAACGTACTCATCTTCCATCTGGGCTTTGAGGGCTAATGCCTTCTGTTCTCGTAGCTGATCTCGGAGTGGCGGCCCCCCTTGAGAACTGCGCGCTGAGCCGGATATCTCGCTCCTAGCGCTGGAGCGCTGGTGTCTTGAGGACCCCGTTCTCTTTCGATGAATTGTGGTCCTGGTGTTGGAGGTTCGCACCGATTCTGCGATTCCGATTGTAGTACTGTTCTTCGTAGCCTCTCACGAGGCTAAGGGTCCTCCGGTGTTGTTTGCGGAATTCGTCTAGGCGTGCAACGTGTTCTTCCAATTTGGGATAATTTACCTGGTCGGTGGCGGGGATGAGTTCTTGGTACGCCTGTATCATTCTCTCATATCTTTGTAATATAGTTCGGATGCTCTGAAGCTGAGTTTGTATTTCGTTGAGGGGGGTTTCGACTCCCTTGAGTTGTTTCTCTATACGTTGATACGCTCGAGTGACTCCGCCTTTGAGAGCACCTAGTCCACGAGCCATGTTCTTGATGTTCGGTACCTTGTCGGTTTCCGAGTCTGTGTGGTGATCCATCTCATCGGTATCTGATACGTTATTTGTCGTCATTGTAGCGCCTCGTCAATGGCTAGATATGCGATGTCGTAAAATAGTTCCTCGTAGGTATTGTACTCAGCCTGGACCACCCGAACGGTAATCCTGAATCGTCCGACGTTCGTTCCTTGTACTTCAACCTCGACGTGCCAGATTCCTGGCTCAACTTGGATTATATCAATGGGTGTGATCGATACTTCCATTCCCTGTTAACAACTCTCCAAATATGTGATCTGCCGACTACGAGTTGGTTAGATCGAGTTTGTTGATTAATTAAACCACGACTTAGTCTTAACTCAAATACCAGAGTTTCCTCGTAGTGGGTGCTAGCAAGCACGTAGAGAGTTTTGAAGAGTATTGTAGGATTCTCAACTTCCACCAGTTGAAGTTGGCCGCGTTTTATTCTCAATTTTGACACCCTGTCAAAATTGACCAAATTATTCTCAATTTTGTTGCCGTTATCCCGACACCAGGGGGGAAAAACGCCGATGCTGGAGGCGGGGCTTTACAGACCACGGAGTCCCGGCCAGTCACCGGATATTGATTGTGGAGAAGGAGGAATTTCTTAGATGCAGGATTGCGGTTGAGAAAAAGCTGCATTGGTTGGATATATCCTTTAATGTAGTTAATCCTGTTACAATCCCGATTGAGAATAATTTTGGGCTTCCCCAGTCCTTTGTCTTTCGACCCCGTCGCGTGTCCGTCCCACCCCTCACGAACCCCGAAGGGAAAGATCATCGAGAACCAGTACGGCTTGGCTAAGGGGTCTGTCGTCGGTTCCCGTCGCAAATCCCTGGTACAAGCAGCCGGCGTTCCGATGTCCTTTTCAGGCTCGTAATAACTGCTGTTGACCAGAGACCGCTAAGGGCAGTCCTCGTCAAACCCTTCCTCAGTAAGTCGGCCGCCCTTTCGCGTGTCCGTCCCACCCCTCGCGAACCCCGAAGGGATCGGTCATCGAGAACCAGTACGGCTTGGCTAAGGGGGCTGTCGTTTCCCGTCGCAAATCCCTGACGCAAGCAGCCGGCGTTCCAATGTCCTTTTCAGGCTCGTAATAACTGCTGTTGGCCAGGGACCGCTAAGGGCAGTCCTTGTCCTTTAGGCCTGGCGCGTTACCAAATCCACCTCTACAGGCAGCAGGAAGTTGGCCAGGGCCTAATAGTAATCAGGCTAACCTGAATACTGCTTGAATTTTCCATCCCCCCTGGCCCTTATAAACATGAAATTAGTCCCATACCCTGTAAGTCGCCCCAAAGTTCGCCCATAAATCGCCCCCAGTTTATAGAATGTGCCCAAAACCCATGGTCCCGCACCCAGTAATAATATCGGAATAATCATTTTTAATAAATACAAAAAATATTCAACTCGCGTTATGAAAAGTTGAAATACCGCGAACAGTATGACCTTGTCTTTACTTCTGCAGCAGTGCCCAATGAATCTCAATCTGCGTTCACGGTGGGTGGTTGATACAGGTGGTATTGTACCATAAAGCTCGGCGTTTGTCATGTGTTGTCTCCAGCTGATGTTTAGGGATGCCCTTAGTAGTCTTGTGTAGCAACCATCAATTCGTTGTTCAAGTGATTTAGTCAGTGTCCAGGTCTCACCCCCGTATAAAAATACACTTTCCAATGTGGCTCGAAAGAACTTAGTCTTCAGGTGCCTGGAGAGATCTGATTTCCAGATGGTATCCATTTTTAATAGAGCTACACAAGCCTTTGCTTTCCTAACTTCTATGTCCTTTTTGCTACTCTCTATCCATGATGCAATGTACTGGAAGTCGTCGACCTTCCTTAGTTGATTATTATCAATGGTTGTCAAGTTTCCATCAACATTAAAGGTCATGAATTCGGTCTTGGTAGCATTTACATGCAATCCAACCTCCTTAGCAGCCCTCTCCACTTTATTTAGTAGAAGCTGTGCATCTGCTAGCGTATTAGAGAGCAGGGCGATGTCATCCGTAAAGTCGGTGTCTGTGACTGTAGTTGCCGGATATCTCTACTACTTCTGCGTTCTTGAAGTGTGAATCCCAGATCTTCACCCTTTGAGGCCGTCCCCATTGTACGCAATGATGACATTACAATTGACGCAGTACAATTGACGCAAGGTGACGCATTACAATTACAAATAGTAATGGTGATGTAATAGTAATGTCACCTTGCAGTACGCCAGCAGGATTGAGAAAAACTCAGATTCACCATCTGGTGAGAGTAACTGTGCTTCTGTGTCACAATATAACAATCCAATGCCAGCAACAATTACTTCTGGTATTCCATAAGCTCTTAGGATTTCAAGCATTTTACCTCGGATGGAGTCGAATGCCTTCTTGAAGTCCACAAAAGTCATGTCTGCGAGGAGATTCTATGACTTAATTCCTTCAATCAGTCGCCGTAGTGCAAGTATCTGAGCTAATGTTGATCAACTTGGTCGAAATCCGTTTTGGCTCTTACGCAGTAGTTTCTCTATGTAAGGCCTCATCCTACAGTATATAGAATCATTTTATTGTATATTTTGGCAGCTACCACAAGCAGACAGATCCTACGATAGTTTGTTGGTATACCGACCGAGGTCTCCTTTCTTGGGAAGAGGCTTTAGTTGACCTTTACTCCAAATTGGTGGTTGCTTTTCCCCTTTTAACATCCGGTTGCAAACATTCAGTAATGGTCTGTTTAGCACTCCTGTTTTCCATACCTCCGCTGGGATTTCATCTAATCCACTCGCTTTATTATTGGACATGCTTTAAATGCTTCTTTGGAGTTAGGCAGGTGTGAAGTCTCCTGTTTCTATAGGTAGTGTCTTGTCATATATTTTCCTTGTAGGGCTGACCTCGATGTTTGGTGGCTGTCCAAGCAAGTTGCTGAAGTGATTTTTCCACTTCCCAACACGTTCTTCAGGACTGTCGGCTTTGAGGCGCCCCTTTGCACAACTTTTCCGACCAGATACCTCATTTACAGTTTACCAGGTAAGTCTTGATTGTTGCTGTATGTGAGCAGTTGTAATTGCTTCAATTTTATTCTGTATGTACTTTTCCTGGCTGATGTTGTAGGCCAATTTAAGATCGTCCTTAGCTTTCTCAACCTTGTTAATGTTTTCAGTTGTTCGGTTTTTACTTTGTAGGCTATCTTAAGATCTTCTCTCTTACAACTAACCTCAGAGTTTTACCATGACACATACTGTTTTCGTTTGGGTGTCTGTGGGATATGCCTCTTAGCTGATTCCTTGTGGGCTTTTATTGTATTCTGGTATATTGAATCGGTGGAATATATTGAATCCATTGACTGGAGTGCTTCAAAGCGGTTTTGAACTTCTACTGTGTAAGCATCCTTTACCATTTACCTTTAATTCCCATGTAGATAATGAAATGTTCTATAAAGTACCAATTTATATATCTTTATTCCCATGTAGATAATGAAATGTTCTAGAAAGTACCAATTTAATTTATATATCTTTATTCCCATGTAGATAATGAAATTTTCTATAAAGTACCAATTTATATATCTTTATTCCCATGTAGATAATGAAATGTTCTAGAAAGTACCAATTTATATATCTTTATTCCCATGTTGATAATGATATGTTCTAGAAAGTACCAATTTATATATCTTTATTCCCATGTAGATAATGAAATGTTCTAGAAAGTACCAATTTAATTTATATATCTTTATTCCCATGTAGATAATGAAATTTTCTATAAAGTACCAATTTATATATCTTTATTCCCATGTAGATAATGAAATGTTCTAGAAAGTACCAATTTATATATCTTTATTCTCATGTTGATAATGAAATGTTCTATAAAGTACCAATTTATATATCTTTATTCCCATGTTGATAATGAAATGTTCTATAAAGTACCAATTTATATATCTTTATTCCCATGTAGATAATGAAATGTTCTAGAAAGTACCAATTTAATTTATATATCTTTATTCCCATGTAGATAATGAAATTTTCTATAAAGTACCAATTTATATATCTTTATTCCCATGTAGATAATGAAATGTTCTAGAAAGTACCAATTTATATATCTTTATTCCCATGTTGATAATGATATGTTCTAGAAAGTACCAATTTATATATCTTTATTCCCATGTAGATAATGAAATGTTCTAGAAAGTACCAATTTAATTTATATATCTTTATTCCCATGTAGATAATGAAATTTTCTATAAAGTACCAATTTATATATCTTTATTCCCATGTAGATAATGAAATGTTCTAGAAAGTACCAATTTATATATCTTTATTCTCATGTTGATAATGAAATGTTCTATAAAGTACCAATTTATATATCTTTATTCCCATGTTGATAATGATATGTTCTAGAAAGTACCAATTTATATATCTTTATTCCCATGTAGATAATGAAATGTTCTAGAAAGTACCAATTTAATTTATATATCTTTATTCCCATGTAGATAATGAAATTTTCTATAAAGTACCAATTTATATATCTTTATTCCCATGTAGATAATGAAATGTTCTATAAAGTACCAATTTATATATCTTTATTCCCATGTAGGTAATGAAATGTTCTATAAAGTACCAATTTAAATTTCTTTATTCCCATGTTGATAATGAAATGTTCTATAAAGTACCAATATATATATATCTTTATTCCCATGTAGATAATGAAATGTTCTATAAAGTACCAATTTAAATTTCTTTATTCCCATGTAGTCATGTAGATAATGAAATGTTCTATAAAGTACCAATTTATATATCTTGTATTATTCCTATGTAGATAATGAAATGTTCTAGAAAGTACCAATTTATATCTTTATTCCCCCACCTGTAGATAATTAAATGTTCTACTATAAAGTACCAATATATATATTTTTATTATTCCCATGTAGATAATAAAATGTTCTAGAAAGTACCAATTTATATATCTTTATTCCCATGTAGATAATGAAATGTTCTAGAAAGTACCAATTTATATATCTTTATTCCCATGTAGATAATGAAATGTTCTAGAAAGTACCAATTTATATATCTTTATTCCCATGTAGTCATGTAGATAATGAAATGTTCTTTAAAGTACCAATTTATATATCTTTATTCCCATGTAGGTAGATAATTAAATATTCTAGAAAGTACCAATTTACATCTTTATTCCCCCATCTGTAGATAAGGAAATGTTCTAGAAAGTACCAATTTATATTTCTTTATTCCCATGTAGATAATGAAATGTTCTAGAAAGTACCAATTTATATATATATCTTTATTCCCATGTAGATAATGAAATGTTCTATAAAGTACCAATATATATATCTTTATTCCCATGTAGATAATGAAATGTTCTATAAAGTACCAATTATATATCTTTATTCCCATGTTGATAATGAAATGTTCTATAAAGTACCAATATATATATCTTTAGTCCCATGTAGATAATGAAATGTTCTATATAAAGTACCATTTTATATATATATCTTTATTCCCATGTTGATAATGAAATGTTCTATAAAGTACCAATATATATATCTTTAGTCCCATGTAGATAATGAAATGTTCTAGAAAGTACCAATTTATATATATATCTTTATTCCCATGTTGATAATGAAATGTTCTATAAAGTACCAATATATATATCTTTATTCCCATGTTGATAATGAAATGTTCTATAAAGTACCAATATATATATCTTTAGTCCCATGTAGATAATGAAATGTTCTATAAAGTACCAATTATATATCTTTATTCCCATGTTGATAATGAAATGTTCTATAAAGTACCAATATATATATATGTATTCCCATGTTGATAATGAAATGTTCTATAAAGTACCAATTTATATACCTTTATTCCCCCTCCTGTAGATAATGATGGCAATATGAGTGTTGCTTTTGGGGTACTTTTTAGTGACGATAAATGCGCTAATATATTTGAGGCTTTAGTTGGAACTCTGAGAGCTGCTAAACGGAAGAAGATAGTAAGTTACGATGGAGAACTGCTGTTACAAGGAGTTCATGACAAAGTTAACATTACTTTACTAAAAGATTCGTTGTGACCGCGGTCTACTGTTTGTTGAGTATACAGTAGGACACAGAAATTGACATATTCTGCGCAAACTTCGCTATTTCCGCAAAATGCGAAATCTTAAACAAATTATCATTATTTTGTATTCAGGTGGGATGGGGGGGGGGGGGGTTATCAGCTGTTACACAAATAACAGCTGATTACTCCCAAAAATTTAACTGCACTCTGTTCTATTGACTTTCGTTTATTGTTTTGGTTAGAATAACGTGCCACTGTTATCTGTTCCTTTCTCTAAATTGGTAATTTAACATTGAGGCGAAATGCTAATTCTCGGAGATGGGATTTTGGTCAAGTCCCCCCCCCCCCCCCCCCTGTCTATGTTTTAGAACATTTTATTTATTATTTCAATTATTTAAACGATTTTTATCTAAAATAAAAATAATGTTCTAGGACATTTTCTTTTTTGTCGGAAGAGAAATGTTATTTCAAGGTGTTTCAGTAGGCCTACATTTTTTCACAAGCCAGTTTTTTATGATATTCTAATTCAGTGGTGTTATAAAACATAGTTTAGTATTTAATTATTACTTTTTGCTCGAATATACCACAAAATCGAGAGAAAAACGAGTGCATTTTTTTCCCGGCAAAAAATGTAAAATAAGAAAATCTGAAAATATTTTAGGTTTAATTTCTTAAATTTTATTACTTAAGTTACATATGTTGAAAGAGCGCCGAAATAGAAAAGGTTTGCACTTAATTGCACAAAATCGGGAGAAAAGGTTTCAATTTTTTCCCTAGGGAAAAACGTAACCCATATATATGATTTCATTGATTTTTACATTTTTCCTGGCGAAAAAAGTACAGCAACGACGTAGAATAGGTTTGCATTGAAAGTAATTTGAGCAAAATCCACTCACACACTCAATCCACTCCCACAATACACACTTGCAACTTAGTACTGTACTACTACGATCGGCTCGGCATGCTGCATTGCAGCTGAATTACATATATATATTGCCTATATATTAAGAATGCTGTGCCGGCTTGTCGATAAAATTGCACCCGCCACAACTCCCTATCACCCATGAAATTTGCTAGATTATCTGCATCTTCAAGGCCAGTGTCCTTAAGAGGCGTCTAAAAAAAAAGCCATGGGCTGTCCACCATGCTTATATTCACTCGTTGAGACTGCCAAAGCACAAGATTATGCACTGGCTGGTCCTCAAGGTGAATGCAATGTCCTGCAAAGCGGAGGCGGTTCCGTTCAAGTGTCAAGCTAGTGGAGACTAATGGCACACATTATGTTGTATAGGGTCCTATTGGAGATGTATTCGTTGTACTTGACACAATGAACCCGGCGCAGCATTCTTGTGAAAGTGCCATCCAGAGATTTGGTATCCTCTGCAGTTAGAGCCCAGCATGGACTCCTTAACTGTCTGCAAGACGTACTCCATAATGGAACTCAATATCCAATATTGGTTTATGTAGATAAGCGGCTCTCTAGTTACGTAATAAATATTCGAGAACACTAAATTATTTAACATTGAGTAAAGCAGCATCAGGAGTTGAAAAGTACAATAATTAGAAGCGTGCAGTAGTAAATATGGAAGCATTAAAGTAAAAGTAGCATACCGCAATTCAATTTATTTTGTAACACTACTTCGTTCAATCTTTTATTAAAGAATTGAGCAACAAAAATGACCAATTTAAGAATAAAAATACGTATTACATGGGAAAAAAATCATAGAGCTTTTTTGTTTTCAATATTCTCTCGACCCCTTATTAACCTCGCTGGCGTTCGGTAAATAAAACACCTCGAGAATAGTGAAAAAAAGTTCTATATTTTTTTCCAACTAATAAATATTTATTTAATTTATTTTCGTTGCCATTATGAGACTTTCGCAACCCAAAATACAGTGCTGTGAACATAACAAATTTTCCAACGTTTGCTAATAATGCGCATTTCGCGAAAATCTTGGGAGAGTGCGACGTTTAAACTTTGCGCAAAGAAGAAAACAATTTCTGTGTCTAATGTGTATGTTCTTAGTCAAAATTTATATTTAATAGGTTCAATTAATTTAATAACTCATTAAGTTACATTTATTTAAATTTTATTATAATAATTATATATTTATACAGCCTGAACCATAATAGTTCGCTTCGAGACTAGCATAATGATTACCAAAAGGCTTTTAATAGCATTAATTGGGATCTATGTACACCCAGATAGGATCTATGTTCATCAAAGTCAGGCCTTGCAGGATCTAAGTTCGTTTTACCGTTACGGTTACCTGTCCCCCCTGTACAGCTGTACCCGGCTGCCCGGTATATAATACGCCATATCAGCATATTATGATAAATAACTATTTACATACCTATTTATGTGTAAAGTAGCACTTTACAGTGTGATGATCCGAGTGCTATGTTACACGAACGAACGTAGTGAGTGAGTGAAAATAAAGCCACGAGGATCAGAACACTGTAAAATACTGTACTTTGCAACATGTAGTTTTATTCCAAAATTGGGCTCTTTCACACTACAGGCGCCACCTTTTACATGGAAAACATAAACATACAGCGTTAATTTTACTTGGCGTATAAATGGTTGGTTTTTGGGGTGTTTTGTAGGTACCGGCAGCGCGGCAGACCGGTACTGTTGGTATTGGTTTATTTTTTAGGTTAGGTTTTGTTGGTCTTAGGCACAACCCATAATTAAAGCAGTAATTTAACCCTAAGTCATGAGGCTCTAATCTTTGTAATTTTGTGGAATTTCGAAATTTTGCTATTGGACCGCAAAGGCCAATAGTAATGTCCGAAATTCCACAAAATTTAATAGATTAGAGCCTCCTTACAGCCTTACTTAGGGTTAGGGTTAAATTACTGCTTTAATTAGGGTTTTTGCCTGACCAAAGTATTGTTCTGCTCTCTGACTGCTAGATCAACCCCCCGCTCAATGCGTGGCTCGCCCCACAATGCTTTGTTTTATTTGTGCGCCCCTCTGCACGATTTGAACTACACTTGTATCAGTGTATACTAAAACCAATAAAGTAAATAATTCTAAGAAAGATCGCAAAATGATTAAAGTAAGAATTAATTAAGAGAAATTAAGTTACGAGTCTTGTAATGACTGCAAGTGAAAAGCGAGACGCAGAGGGGATAGATCGTCCTGTAGAAGGCTGCATTGTAACGAGTGTAGAATATATGTGGCAGGCGCGCCACAAAGCCGACAGTGGCAGGAGTCAGAAGGCCTCCAACAAGAGCTAACTGCAAACTGTTAACACATTTTACTGGTGGAAACCATTCTGCCATTGGACAAAAATTGTGCGCCAACACGTCGCCGCTTTTTAGATAAATAGGAGAGATTACCAATTATTGTTTGTGTGGTAACCATGGCGATCCCAAGTTTCAGGTTCACTTGCATTGAATTGATGGACTGTAAAGTCGCTCTGTTGGGTTGGGACATTACAACATAATAATATATCACTAAATGTACAGGCTGTAATGTCCTCTAAAAAGTTGTAAAGTAAAGTGCTAAATAACAACTCGTTGTTAATTAATAGGCCTACTACCGGCAGATCGGTACCGGCATTGAGTAAAATGTTACAATTTTGGAATAAAATTTACGATCAGACAATAATCTGATAATGGTTACATTGGGTACATACTAAAAGGTAGAACGACTAGAAAAGGTAGGAAAGGTAGGACTTTGGTTATAGCCTGTTTATAGGAAATTATAGCCCGTTATAGATCGTTATAGCCCGTTATAGATCGTTCTACCTTTTAGTACGTACCGTTACATTGCATTAATTCAGAACGTAATACAGTAATATGTAATACCAGAACAGTCAAGCAGTCAAGGCGTGAGTACAGAACTGTAATATGCCTGTACAGCTGTATGCTGGGATGGCCTGTCTTACCTGTTACCTGTAGAACGGTATCAATCAGTAGGCTGGTAGGACCTGGGTAGGATCTACGGGCAGACGGGCCTACTCTTCAATCTTACTACAGTCTGACAGTACCGGTACTTCTGTACTTTTGACTATTAAAGCTCTGACAGTCCAATAGTCTGAGGCAACGCTGCTACGACATGCTGACAATACGACTATCTGCTGATCTGTATACAGCATGTCCTGGAATTGTGGAATATAGTGTCGTTATTCAGGTACATCTGTACATGCCAGCATGCCCCCCCCCCCCCCCCCCCCCCAAAAAAAAAAGCTTTTCTACAAATCGTAAATGAGATTGCATGAAATTTGAAACAGAGTTAGTTTCATCTCCCTCCTCCCCTCCTTCTGTCCTTAGTGCTGTAGTGGGTGAGCCAGAATTTTTATTTTTGCTTTCATTCTTTAGCTACAAGCGTTTGAAAATCTCCGTCGATATTGCACCAGTTACATCGCAGTTATTCTTCGGATGACAGACCGAACGTAATCAGGATCGAATGTAACATAGTTTTTACGAATCGAACGTAACCTCAATTATGTTACATTGGATCCTATAACTATGTTACATTCGATCTACAAATTACTAAGCTCGAATGTAACATACATTTATTTCAGTTGTGTTTTGATTTCAGGAGTTAACGGCCGATGAAATGCTTCGTTTATTTACAGGAAGAAACAGTTGGCGTGGTGTTGGTGAGTACAAAACAAAGACCCAAGACACAATTAAGTGACCTGCAATCTTGTAACATGTGTTAACTTTCGTTTATTGTTTTGGTTCCCCCAACACGCCTCTATAACCTGCTCCTTTCAGCCTTTAAATAAAAGTAACCTGCATAATCTTGTAACATCTGTTAACTTTCGTTTATTGTTTTGGTTCCCCCAACACGCCTCTGTAACCTGCTCCTTTAAATTTGTAAATGGCAATGTTACATTCGAGCTTAGTAATTTGTAGATCGAATGTAACATAGTTATAGGATCCAATGTAACATAATTGCAGTTACGTTCGATACGAAATAACTATGTTACATTCGATCCTGATTACGTTCGGTCATGTATCCGGCAACCACACAATCAGTGTGATACTGATACCATGCAGCCAAGCACATCAGCAGTCACATTCTCATCTTCGCGTCCTGAATAAATAAGTCTTCTGATACATTGTGAACGTCAAAACCGTGTGCTCTCCACCTTTTTTAGCACATGTTACGTCAACGTTACATGTTACGATCCAAAACACAGTTTTGATCTTTTTATATATAAAATACGGTACATATGAAAATACAGCAAATAACACAGTATCGAAACACAGTACCCGGTAGTAGTGTTTAAACGGGATCCCGATCCCGTACTGCCGTAAACACTAAATCTTTGAAGAATAACTGCGGTGTAACTGGTGCAATATCGACGGAGACTGTTTAAACGCTGTACCGGTCGTTGAAAGCAAAAATAAAAATTCTGGCTCACCCATTAAGAAACTAACTCTGTTTCACATTTCATGCAATCTCATTAGGTTTTAACGATGTACCTGCAATCTATTGGTTTTAGTCAAGGTGCCTACTAAATAACAGGTCATGCAGCGAGCGGATTCCTGAAATTAGCGTGAGGCCGATCTGTTTCCCTATTTATGGCACTTTTTTCATAATATTTTCTTAGAAACCTCTCTTATGCGATACTTTGGTTAGGTGGATATGATGACTAGGGTTCATAGGCAATGTAATAAAATGTGTTTCTGGAATTTTTATCTTGTAGTTGCCAAGGTAACCGGGTGCAAAGTTCAAATTTCGAGCGCCTGTAATTCAAGACGACAAGGGATTCTGTTCTTGCGATTTGGTATATGAGTAAAGGGAATAAAAGTCTATCAAATTATTTTACATTTCAATTTTTTTTCAATCCCGTTTCCATGGTGACGGGAATTACGATAATTTCCCATTATGACCGCCAGATTGAAATTGGGCTACTATTTACTACTTATATAATTTTCAACAAACATGCCTGGTGATTGTCCTTTATTTCTAATAATTGCTAACCGAAATTTAATATTCTGGAATGTCAAAATCATGCTATCACAGGTCTTGCTCTCTGATTGGACAGTTTAGTTTATTTGCAAATATTGACTTTTAAAAATATGATTCACAATTGACGAATTATAAAATAAAATGTTGGCAATTTTAACTTATTATTTAGACTGACAAACCGAATAAAAATGGTGTTTTATAGAATTGGTAGACAATTTTTAAAATTTTTCATTCTACTTATTTCCATGGCAACGGGAATGTAAACAAATTCAAATGTTAAATATTTTGATAGACTTTTATTTCCTTTACTCACCTACCAAATCTCAAGGGAAGAATCCATTGTCGCCTTGAAATACAGGCGCGCAAAGTTTGAACTTTGCACCCGGTTACCTTGGCAACTACAAGATAAAAATTCCAGAAACACATTTTATTACATTGCTATGAATCCTAGTCATCATATCCACCTAACTAAAGTAGCATATAAGAAGTTTCTAAGGAAATATTATGAAAATAGTTCCATAAATAGGGAAACGATCGGCCTCCGCTAATTTCAGCAATCCGCTCGCTGCATGACCTGTTATTTAGTACACCTTGATGTATATGGATATTCTTCATACATAATCAAAATGTTCTCGAACATTGTGTATTTATTTAATATAATAAATGGCCTGCAGTGGAAGCAAATACATGCAAAACTCGAATGCCCATATCTCGGCTATTTCCCAAGCAAATTCAAATATTTTTACATATTTCAAATGTATTTGGAATCCTTGCACGGTCAGCTTTGCACTAGCACCAACAAATCACTAAATGTTTGAAGAATAACTGCGGTGTAACTGGTGCAATATCGACGGAGACACTTTTTTTAAACGCTTGTAGCTAAAGAATGAAAGCAAAAATATAAATTCTGGCAGTCTGGCTCACCCACTAAGGAGGAGGGAGATGAAACTAACTATGTTTCAAATTTCATGCAATCTCATACGATTTCTAGAAAAATTTGGGGGGGGGGGGGCAGGTACCTGAATAACGACACTATAGGCCTACAGCTATATGACATGCTGTATACCTGTATACCGGTACCGCAGTTCAGTAGTCAGGTAGTTCTGTAGTTATACCGGTAGTTCATACAGTCATAGGCCTATCCCAGTATCCGTACCTTTGGTTATTTCGTATTGCAAAAATAAGACTGTAACCTATGTTATTGAGTTATCGTTTATTGTTTTGGTTAGAAAGGCCCGCCACTGTAACCTGTTCCTTTCGTTAATTAATAAATCTAGTTTTGTTTATTGTTTTGGTTAGCAAACACCGCCACTCCCCGCTCTGCCACTGTAACCTGCTCCTTTTTCAATAGATACCGGTACGCATATGAACGATAAGCGACTATATAAAATTGGCAATGCTGCAATGGGCCCTCCGCCAATTGTACTATGGTCTACTGGCTGTCAGCAAGCTTTGGTTTGGAATTTTAGAGACATAGAAACATTGAGACTAAAACATCGAATAGTCGGTGAACTTATTGGGTGTCTTCCCGGTAAACCGTTACAGAACTGCCAGCTAGGTCGCCCGCTACTGTTAGCCGCACACGAGATTGCGCTACTAATCGATCGCGGGATAGCCGTCATCTGCGACGTCCCGGATCGCTGCCGCAGCGCTGAGCGCGGCGAGGAATACTCGCGGTTTCGCGAGGAAAGTTTAGCGCGACAACGCGTGGCTGCGGAAACGGAAGCACGCGCTGTCTCGGAGGGACACCGACGTCTAATCGACGCCGGAAGAAAAGCGAAACTCATCGGAGAACAGCCGAGTAATCTGAGTAAAAAGAAACGTAAACAGTTATATAAGAGGTTGAAGAAAGAGGATGCAGAGAGGGGGGAAGAGGTTGGGAGAGGGTCTACGGATTATAGGGAGGAGTTTGGGAGGGAGAAGGGGGTTGGGACAACGGGTGCACGTAGAGCTAATTCCGCTCCACCAGCTGTTGCAGCAGATGGTCTTGCAGATAACATAAGCGACGTAAGTAGGCCTATTATTAAGCTAGATTGCAATTCCTTCCATTCGACGAGCTCCCGAGATATTAATTACAATAAGAACGCACTCGTCCAACTGCCCACCGAGCCGGTGTTCCCTGTGACCGCCTCCGAGGTGTCGGATTACAGATGCGATTGGTCCCCACCAACCGGCGCCGTCGACCGGCTACGTTACCGCGTGTTCGCCGATCTTTGGACTCGCGGTTACTATCTCACGGGCGGCGGTAAGTTTGGTTGCGACTTCCTGATCTACCCAGGGGACCCGCTGCGGTTCCATTCCTCCTATATGGCGGTCTGTCGCCAGACGGACTGCCGGTTCCGCGCGAGAGACCTCGTGAGTCTACTGCGGCTGGCGACCTCGGTTAATAAGACGTTGTTATTGGCTACGTGGGATGGCGAGGGGGAGAGTTCGGTTAGATATCTCGCCGGTAACTATGGCGATATTAGTTGAACCGGGACGGAACTGGTAGTAAACTCGATGCTCTGTACGGTCTAGCAGTACGGTGGTTCTATTTAATTGGTGCAATGTTGTAATGATTAATTAATATTCTTGAGTTACTTCTACGAACCTACCAGATCGTAGCCCCTTGCTATTATACTGAGAGTTTGATAATATAATCATCTGAAATTATATTAAATTACAACTATATTTATGTTATAATTCAATGGAAACCGTTTTATTTAAAAGTCAAGAATCTCTATATAATAATATTATCAATTCATGTATTTCTAGACTATATTGATTTAATTAAATGTTAGTAACTAACTGAAATTTTAATTAATTGATTTGCAGGTAATTAAACTGCAAACATTTGTGAGAAATATCAATTACATTAACAAATATAAATTAGACCCACAAGTTCTTAATTTATCAGCACAATATTAATATTATAAGTGGTGGGGAATAACTGCGCGTTAACACCTATATATACAAACCGGATGCATGCGTTTAATTGTTTGTAATCTGTTATTATTGTTATTATTTTCTTTCGGTGATATTCACTCTAAAACTTATGAGTAAAAACTCTTTGGATCGCATTTATTGTTGATATCGGATTGATATTGGTGGAGGAACGACTTTATTTTGTCAATCTGGTTCAACTTTATTTAACATTGACGCCTCGGGAAACTTTGCTGCACCTTAACTGGGTTGTTTGGTTAGTTCGGAAAGTTCACCTTGGCACTGAGTATCGTCAGTGCGAGTTACTGTAACTGAGGAACAACCAAGACGTTGCTAGGTGACTTGCTACTCCGGTTACGTACAATGTTCCCGCGGGTCATTAACCCCACCAGGGTAGGACAGTGCACCTCCACTGCAGACTTCGAGGTGGCGGCCAACCAGTACCTCGACTCTATGGTTCGTCTTTGTGAATCCTCCCATCATCTCGCCAAGTTCTACGCATTTCTACTCAAGGTGGGTCTTATTTGTTTACTTAACACAAATTCACGGAGTTCCTTATTGATATTCAATATGTGAGTAGAGCATTGCGCGCGCGGATTACGCAGTACGCACCGCGCAGGTTACACGATATCCTGGAAAATATATTCTTACTGGGCTGCGATTCTTACAATATCGGCGGAGTCAGGCACCTTTTTCAAAAGCGAAATAACAATTCTGGTTTACCCAGCAGAGGGAGGTGAATTTACTCTGTTTCAAATTTAATAAAACTCATTAATATTTATCAAGAACTTCTAGAATATAGTATTTATTCGTATTTATTAGTAGAATTAAATATACTATATTCTAAAAGTCCTTGGTCCGATCCATTAACAACAACAGCAAACAAACGTGCCACAATTGTATTACTCTAAAGGGTCCGTTAAATATGTACATGTACAATTTGCACTAAAATACACAATTGTGGAAAGGGCGAAAGGCACTTCATAATTTGATATGTAAATTTTTATTAGCACTATTGGTAATTAAATGATTTGCAACGGGAACAGCTTAGGCTTCTAAATATACAGTAGTGTAGTAGTATATACTAAATTCCTACATTAAATGAAGGGTCCGATTGAAGTTTAAATAACATTTCGGCTGCACCCGCTGCTATAAGTGTACCTTTATTGAAGTACAAACAGGAATCGATATGATCAGCTTTAGCTTCCATCTCAGTTAGTAAGTGTTTCTCAACCACGTCAAACACTCTTACCATGTTGTCTGCAGCAGCAACAGCCAAGTATAGACTGTCAGGGCTATACGCCAAACAATGTATCCATGGCAACCCTTCCGCCGTCAGACTCCAGAGATACTGAAACTTTCTTGTCTTGTAGAGACGGACAGTGCCATCCCAACTCCCTGTAGCTAACATACCAGCCTGCAACATATAAGTTACACAAATAGGGTTGGTATATCGGCAGTAATTAATTGGACGTTGTTTATGGTGAAGAGTTGAAGACCCACTTAATGTGTGCGAAAAAATATAAAAAAAGGACAAAATCTAGTACACGTTCAGTGTACACAGTACTGACCACCCACATGTTTACCAAGTTTGGTTTAATTCCATCAATGACCCGAGTTATTAGAGATAAGTAAGCAAGCAAAGCAAACAGTCGGCCGAAGCATATGCTGAGTGGACCCTGGCGGGGCTGAACCTACAACCATTAGATTGCAGGCCCGGCGCTCAACCAACTGAGCTACCCCGCCTTCTCCTAAGTATGCCAGCTAAACAAAATCAGTTGGCCTTTCATGGTAGTTAACAGGGGCCGGGGCACATTACATACAGAACATTAATTATTTAACATACGGTGTACGTATCCGTGGATTCAATTGGTTACATAGCTGCCTGGGATAGCCCAGTTGGGATGAGTATGCTGAGCAGGGAAAGGGCTTTTGAACGCCCATATCTCCGCTATTTCGCAACGAAATTCAGAGTTTGTAACATATTTGGAATCCTTGCATAGCCAGCTTTCTAACAGTACACACAAATCTTTATAAGGTTGAAGAATAACTGCGGTGCGGTGTGGTGTAACTGGTGCAATATCGACGGAACACCTTTTTCAAACGCTTGTAGCTAAAGATTGAAGGGTCAAAATCACTAAAAGTGGCCAAACTTAAGATGGGATTTTCGTCAAAAATTTTTTCTTTCAAAACCTATAAACATTATATATCATTCGAAAGCTCTTTTTAAGTAGAATTTGATGAGCACGGTGATCAGCTATTAAAATTTACTTCACTAATTAAATTTGGGTTTTAAGTTAAGTCCCCCCTGTCAGTGCCGGATTAACCTTAAGGCATATAAGGCACGTGCCTTAGGGCCAGCCGAAAATCAGGGCCATTTTTTTTTGCGATTCATTCCTGTGAAAAAATATTTTTATCTGAAAAGTCCGGAAACAGAGCAAGAAAGTGCATCTTTCGATTACTTTCTATCCCTAAATTTGTGATAGAAAGTGCAAAATTCTAGCTCAATCGACCGACAGCTGCTTGTGTTATTAGTTCGAGACCTGATGGCAGGGAAATAATAAAACATGGGCAGTAAAACTTTATATTGCTAATTATGAACAATGGAGAATTTAATTTTATCTATTTGTGGGGAATTATTTGTAGTTATGCTCTTAAACTTTCTAGAACAACCAAATAATGACATACTGGGAATACTGTACATAGTAAATGTATGGCGTAGAGATATGGTAGTGCGAAATTAATTGTTTTTTTTTACCGGAAACTAGTTTTATAAATATAGGCCCTAATAGATAAAAAAAAAGGATAAAATAGTTGTAGATAAAATAGTTGTTGATAAAATAAGAGAAATAATTTCAGAAATAATTTCTTGTCACTACTGTAATTTAATTTAACCGAAATTCAGATGTTCTGCCCTCGTGTATTGAATTTTGCGTTCGATGGCATTTTAGGTGCAATTCAAAACCTAAAACTCTCGGACAGCACAATTTAATTGGGGTAAATTAAAATTAGCGACAAATAGTGCCTATTTCCGAGACTGTTCTCTTATAGAAGATCATTACTTTATTAGAGCACAAGCCCACACTTACGGTGTGTTATACTGTCTGTATTTCTCAGCAAGTCCAGTAAAGATACAGCGAAACCTACAGCAAATAAATAACAGATTTCCCACGATCCGATCAAAATTGCTAAATTCCTACAGGAGCCAGTCAGCCTTAAGGGGGCCAACTATAACCCCCACAGAAATGAAATTTTCGAAAATTTGCACAATTTTTTGTAGTTTGATAGAAGGGCTTTCATAAGGTGATGTCGGTTTTCAACAGTGAAATATTTTTTTACCTCAAAACTGCTCTTTTCAACAACATAATAATATATTGCTAATATTTATGACTCTCTATATAAAACAACCTTTTTATCAGTTTGTCGATTTTGACTTTTTTCATCACTAAATTCCCTACTATATACTATTTTATTTTTTACTCAATTGTCATCCAACATACAAAATGTTCAGCAGCTTTAGTACTACTATCGTTGGTTTTGTAAAACATGGCCATTTGGATCTTCTAGAACCGATTTTGTAACTGCTACATTTTGTCTATCACAAAATATTTATTCTCAAAATATAGCCCGGAAATACCAAAACCCCCCTAAATTTTTCAAAATCAATAATTTTGTGCTAAAATTATCATAGAAGATAGCCTACATTTTTAGGTCCATTTTACCAAAGCCTTGGACCAAGAACTTCAATGCAGGGTATACTTAAACATGAGCTAATTTACATAGAAATGCCACAAATTTATAGAATTTTTGAAAAATCCGACCTGTTCAGAAAGTTCCATATTTTTCGAACAAACGATTTATGAAACTACTGTATCTATACTCAGTTTTAATAGTATATATAAGATCACAGATAATTGTATCTTCGGTACCCTTTCGGTACCATGGCACATACGTCTGTTCCATGGGTAGAGCGCCATGACACATACGTCTGTTCCATGACATTTATTCGATTTCTAAGAAGGGAAAATGTTGCTGGACTAATAAGTATATGCTTCTATATGTTAGCGGCGCATTTCAGCTTGTATCTACTGCACTTTAACTATGGTAGGCTTACTGCAGACCTGCTTACAGACTGCCAGACTGCAGCAATAAGGTAAACCCTGTTGTTAGTTTTCAAATTGGACAGACTGACCGACAGACCAGACCGACAGACGGTCTGGATAGGGTCAAAAGTGAAAACTGACAGCGGAAATGAAATCCTTGACCAGGAAAACCCCCATAGCGATAATTTTAATTAGCTAATATGATTCCTTATATTTTTGACGGACAGACAGTCGGCAGACAGACCGACAGACTGTCTGGATAGGGTAAAAAGTGAAAACTACAAGTGGAAATGAAATCCTTGACCAGGAAAACCCCCATAACGATAATTTTAATTAGCTAATATGATTCCTTATATTTTTGACGGACAGACTGACCGACAGACAGACCGACAGACAGACTGGGTAGGGTGAAAAGTGAAAACTGACCTCGGAAATGAAATCCTTGACCAGGAAAACCCCCTTAGCTAGAATTTTAATTATCTAATGCGATTCCTTATATTTTTGACGGACAGACTGACAGACAGACCGACAGACAGACTGACAGAAAGTCTGGATAGGGTCAAAAGTGAAAACTGACAGCGGAAATGAAATCCTTGAGAAGGAAAACCCCTATAGTGAGAATGTTAGTAGATTTTATTATTTCTAAAGTCTTGACAGACAAACTGACAGAAAGACAGACAGACTTCAGAAATTCATGAATTAGACTTGGGCACTTGTGGATTTGAATAATTTCCTGAAAGCAAAAATAAAAAATTCAGACTCACCCATAAAGGAGGAGGGAGGTGAAACTATCTATTTTTCAAATTTCATACAATCTCATTTAGATTTGTTGAAAGATTTGGGGGAGGAGAGGGGGGGGGGGGGGCAGGTACCTGAATAACGACACTATTCCAGGACATGGTGTACATTACATACCGGACCGGTAAGGAGTTTAGCGGCATGCCTCTGTCTGAACTTATAAATGACCTCTTGATATGGTTAGCTAGTATATCCTAATAATTACTACATGCATGCTATACAACCTCAGTACATTAGAAATAGTGTCATTCAGTAATATTAGTGGTAAGATAAACTACATCGGTGTTGCAACGGGATCGGGATCCACAATTTTCGGGATCGGGATTTTTAATTTTATTGCGGCCATACTCAAACATCCAAAACGTAAAATAGCCCCATCTACCCTGCCCTCTTTATAGGAGTAAAATCATTCGATAAATCTCATGTACTAAAAAATGCCTACCTAGATTAGATATGTAAAATTGTCCACTTACTTTTTTTCAAATGGTTTACAGATGTAGTTTATTTCCCACGTACGTATCTCATTTCACATACGTTTTTAATATAATTTCTGCAACATTTTTTTATATATCTACTGCAGTCTGACTGAATCGCTGTCACATCTCTATAATATAATGGGCCTGCTGCATTGAGGCTGCACATTGAAATGCTATGCAGGCTTAGCAAAAATATTTTGTCACCACCATGCAATCCACAATTGGAAAGCCCAATGCAGCGTGCATTAAGAATGCTGTGCCGACTTATCAACAGATTTGCCCCGCCACAACTCCCTATCCCCCATGACTTTCGCGAGATCATCCGCATCGTCAAGGCCAGTGTCCTTTAAGCGGCTTCTCAAGAAAGTCATGAGCTGTGACCATGTCTCCATGGTGCTGCCAAAGCACAAGATTGTGCACAGGCTGGTCCTCACAGCGAAAACAATGTCCTGCAAAGCGGAGGCGGCTTTGTTCTAGGCCAAGCACAAGCTTGGGGATCCAATGAGACACTTATAATGTTATATAGTGTAGATTTGTATGTTTTGCACTAATATATGTACTATTATGTAAATTAATATTAGTAGTATTTAGGAGTTTTACAGTAGTCCTTGCATGCAATATAATAGATTTGAACATATCCGGATACTCAATACTGTACAAGATTATTATAAACCGTACCACTAAGAGAACGTAAGTAATATTTTTCGCGCAATGTTTCATCTTCTTGGTATGGTGTAGAATAAGTTAGTACTGTAGTTAGTCCCTTTAAGTAATTGTATGTTTTGTTATTGAGTGTAAATGGTGAGTGGAGTAATGGGCTTGCTCCTCCAGTCACCATCTACACAGAGTATGCATTAATATATTTAGTACAATAATTACACTACCGGTATTTACATAAAATACATACATTATTATATTTTTCAGTATATTACCACTGTGCATGCTTTGTGTGGGAATTGTTCTTATACAATAAACAATGTTATATAGTGTCTGGTTGGAGATGTGTTCATTATACTTGACACAGTGAAACCTGCTGCCACATAAAAATATTTATCATATTCAATAAAAACCATGGCAACTCATGTTTCTATTATTTATAATATAGACATT